>MU155173.1:0-186465 GCA_015484465.1 Pholiota conissans
CGCGCCCGCGCGCCTAGGCAGGATTGAAGGTCACACATCAGTCACACCTGAGTAAACACCGCCAAACACCACCTAAACGTGTGAGGCATATCTTAGATTCTTCGCCCTCTACTCTCGGATATTCCGTTCTCTGCGCTGGCCAGGGTCCAACGCACAGACCACCGGACGTGACAGGGGCGCGTGGGAAAGTGAGGGTTGTATAATTCTGCAGCGTGTTGGGTGCCTTTTGTCCTGTTCTGCCATCGCAGTATCGCATCCCATTCTCCATACCTCTGTAAGTCCGTCCCTACATGTTGTCCGTCATCCTGAGTCGTGATCTCTCTTCTTCTTCCATCCAGTCTCCGTCGTCTTTTGAAAATGCGTGAAGTCATCTCCGTGCACGTTGGTCAGGCTGGTGTCCAGATCGGCAATGCCTGTTGTAAGTTTTCCATACCTCGTTTTTCCTCAACCTCGCGGATACCATATGTCGCGCGGCATATCCCTCGAAACGCGTCGTTGCTGTGTCTTTGCGTCGGGACAAGAAATTTGAAAAAGTGGCACCATGCTGATCTAATTATCTTAGGGGAGCTGTATACCGTCGAGCACGGTCTTAGCGTGAGTCGCAGTCTCATGTCATCATTCCTATACTCACCAAATTACAGCCTGATGGTCGTCTGCTGGAAGGTTCGCCATCTGCTAACGATGGTGGCTTCAGTACATTCTTTTCCGAAACCTCCTCTGGCAAACACGTGCCCCGTTCGCTGTACATCGACCTCGAGCCCAATGTCATCGATGAGGTCAGGAACGGCCCCTACAGGAGTCTTTTCCATCCGGAGACTCTTGTCACCGGAAAGGAAGATGCCGCGAGCAACTGTATGCATGCCTCTGACATTCGTAGGATGTGTGCCCCTCTCATCTTTTTTTCTGCAGATGCTCGTGGCCACTATACCATCGGAAAGGAACAAATCGACGTGGTAATGGACAAAGTCCGCCGTCTTGCAGACAACTGCTCTGGTCTTCAAGGTTTCTTTGTTTTCCACTCATTCGGAGGTGGGACTGGATCTGGTTTCGGTGCTCTCATCCTTGAGCGACTCTCGACCGATTACGGCAAGAAGTCCAAGCTGGAATTCAGTGTTTACCCCGCACCCACCTTGGCGAACTCGGTCGTTGAGCCCTACAACTCGGTTCTTACTACTCACACCACGCTTGAGCACTCTGACTGCTCCTTCATGGTGAGATTCTTTGACACCTTCAAATGGCATCATTGGAACATTTGTCCTAGGTCGATAACGAAGCGATCTACGATATTTGCAAGAAAAATCTCGGAATTACTTCCCCTAGTCTCACCAATCTCAATAGGCTGATTGCTCAAGTGGTCTCTTCGATTACCGCTTCTTTGCGTTTCGATGGCTCCCTCAACGTCGACTTGAACGAATTCCAGACAAACTTGGTTCCGTCAGTGCTTCAACTTTGAGTATGTGTCAGTTATTAACATTTTCATTTATTCTAGTTTCCCTCGTATTCACTTCCCTCTCGCTACCTTTGCTCCTATCATCTCCGCAGAAAAAGCTCACCATGAGCAGAATTCTGTCGCTGACATGACCTTTTCATGCTTTGAGCCTGGTAATCAGATGGTCAAGTGCGATCCCAGGGAAGGCAAATACAGTAAGTCCACGAGATGCTATATCTGAATTTATGGTGTTAATCAATGAATAAGTGGCCTGCGCTCTTCTTTACCGTGGCGATGTTGTCCCCAAGGATGTCAACGCTGCTGTCTCCATCATCAAGACAAAGCGTACTATTCAATTTGTTGACTGGTGTCCTACCGGTTTCAAGCTTGGTATTTGCAACGAGCCTCCTGCCCACGTCCCAGGAGGCGACTTGGCCAAGGTGTCTCGTAGTATGTGCATGTTGTCCAATACGACTGCCATCTCATCTGCATGGAGCCGTCTCGACCACAAATTCGACCTTCTCTACTCAAAGCGTGCTTTCGTTCACTGGTATGTTGGAGAGGGTATGGAGGAAGGTGAATTTTCCGAAGCTCGTGAAGATCTTGCCGCTCTTGAGAAGGATTATGAGGAGGTTGGCATTGACTCAGCCGATGTCGAAGAGGCTGAGTACTAAATGTTGCTGACTCTAACATAGCACTTCCAATCTTTCGCTTTGGTTTTTAGTTTGCGTATAATCATTCTTTTTACGATCCCCTTCACGTATACCTTCACGTCCATACACTGCGGAATTTCATAACTTTTCAGACTACGCTCGCAAACATGAAGTTAAATTTCTGTTCGTATAGCAATAACAGGTAAACTTGTCGAGATTAAACACTAGATTCCGAAGCTTTAACATTCTTGTAAATTATTACTTATGCCTTGCCCGAATCTTCTTTGAGGCTGACAATCCGGTTCAGGACAATATAATCTCCTTGCTGGCGCCCTGTGACTTCAGATTCATCCTCAAGACAGGCAATACGTGAATCCTTGTCGAGTGCGAAATATGCAACGCGTAATCCTTGGAATCGGACACATTCATTGCCAACAAGTTGTTCGCTTGTCGCGTGAGGGGTGTCATCTTCTGCTGATTGTATACGAGAAACATTTTCTTTTTCCGCTTTAACCGTTCTTGCCTTGGCTTCTTTTCTTGCCGCCTCCATGGAACGCTTCGCCAGTGACCAGAATCCGACTTCGATGATTGCAGTCTTTACGACCTCAAGGGTGTTTGGCGCGATGTCCGATCTGAAGTCGTTTGGGACCCGTTCGCTCTTGAATAATTGGTTGAAAATGCGTGTCTCGTCGACTTTGACAGGACTGCCCGAAGGGGTGTGTTCTGCCACCCATTGGATGTATGCTTTGGGCTTTTTCGTTGGCCCATCGTTCTCCAGCTTACAAATCAGTTCTGTCACTTCTCCCGTAGCTGGATCTGTCTTATAGGAAGTGCAAGTGATCGGATAGGGTGCTTGGAACAACCCGACAGTCTTCCCAGGTGCGAGGCGGAAGTAATCTTTGGAGTCTTCCATTCTAAAATCGTCTATCTCGATGTAGATGGTACGCGTGAATGGAATGATTGAAGATCCTAGCTCGGAGACTTTGGGGTGGAGGGGCTTCTCTACCATCAAACAGTAGTCTTCTGGGAGGTTCTCGATGGTGACCTTCAAGGGTTTCATGACCATCAAGAGACGAGGAGCGGAACCCTCTAAATATTGTCTAACTGTTTGTTCGAAACGGGCAAGTTCAATGTTCGATGCGGCCGTGGAAACACCGAGTGTGCTGACGAAGGAGATGATGGCACCTGGGGGTACACCTCGTCGACGTAGAGCAATTAAAGTGTAAAGACGAGGGTCGTCCCACCCATTAACGAAACCTTCCTCCACCAAAGCAAGGATTTTGCGTTTGGACATGATGCTACCTTCCAAGCTCAGACGTCCGTATTCCGATTGCCGAGGCTTGTAGACTTCGAGGGCATCGCAAAGCCAGTCGTACGACTGACGCGATGCAATAAACTCGGTTGTACAAAGAGAGTGGCTAAAGAAGCTCCGTTAATCTTTAAGTGGCGCATTGAGAGGATATTGACTTGCGAGATATTTTCCATGCTATCCACTAGGCAGTGAGTGAAGTCGTAGGTTGGATAGATCTTCCACTTGTCATGCGTGCGGTGATGGGGCGTCTCCAACACTCGATAGGCGGTCAAATCCCACATTTGAGGATTCCCGTCATTAAGATCCTGTTTCATGCGAAGATTAGCTTCCTTGGGTTTATATTTTCCGTTCTTCATATTCTCGAAGTCGACAAGAGACTCTTCGATTGGTCGATTTCTGTGTATGCAAGGCCTCGGCTGACCTTTCTTCTCGCCCCTATCAATCTTGATCTCCTCCTCTGATAGTTATATTGAGCGAGATGTCGTCAAAGATTATGAGGAAAACGTACGAGTGCAATGGCAGACATATGCTTTATCGCGTTTGATCAATTCAACGGCTAGTTCATATAACTCAGTGAAATAGTCGCTGGAATAAGTGATCTTCCATGGCTCGAATCCGAGCCATCGAACCATCTCGAGAATGCTTTCGAAATATCTTGCTTCTTCTTTTTCAGGGTTGGTATCATCATATCGGAGGTAACATTTTCCACCATTATGAGCAGCATAGCCAAAGTTGACGAAGATTGCTTTCGAATGACCGATATGAAGATAACCATTTGGTTCGGGAGGGAAACGGGTCCAAACTTGTCCGCCTGTGGCTTTTAAATGTGCCTCACGAAGGGAAGGATGGATTTGAGGGTTTCCTCCGGGTTTGTGGAGTTGACCCAGGAATCCTTCTTCGAATACAGAGCGTTTGGGGGTAAGAGCGGGAGTGTTTTCCTTTGCTGCACTAGTCGCAGCTTTCGGTTCCTACAGAATCGTTACTTCAAGAATACATATCCCGAAGTATGGTCTGCCAACCTTTGCTTTGAGTTTGGCGGCTTCCTTAGGTCCAAACGTATCAAGAAATACTTGATCTACAGAGTTTTTCACATCCAGAGGGCTTGCCCATCGGAGTTCTGGAGTATTTTTGAGTGCGCTTATGACTGATCCCAAGCTTGCCCATCCTGCAATATTGCTCGACGCGATATGGATTTTCACTATAGATGTGAGTTCTTCTGATGTGATAGAGAAACCTAAAGTGCACGTCACGGTCAACATGACTATTATCTTCAGTGATGATACTGACCAATTCCGCATTCCGTGTTGAACTCGCTATCGTTGACAGGAAATTTATGCACTTCCAGATACTTCACAGCAGCTGCATAATAAGACTTAGGGTCGAACTCAGAGAAAAATATAGAAGCCAACGACACATACCCGTCACTTGGTCTACTGATTTCAACCTTGACTCTTTTATGGCCTTAACGACATAGTCCCGCTCGTTGGACCCTACCGTACCGGTCTTTGAAATGAAAACGGCCAGATTATAGAGGAGAGTTGCTTGCTTTCCCTCCAGCCCTGCAAGCAGATCTCCATTGCTCTCTATAATTTCCTTTAATATAGCAGCGCTTTTCGGGGACTTGATTGCTTCCAAAGCCTTCGCCTTAGTCAGGCCTATCGATTCAAAAAGAGGCACGAGACGATTTTCATCTGCAGGTAATTGTTTCGACATCTTTCTAAATGGATCGTAAGATTGTCTGAAAGTAAAGAGAGATCGGCGGGATCAGGAAAAGATGACTCGTGCGACGTGGATTATTGGAAAAGGCTACATAGCTGATTCAAGAAATATGCGAAGGCCTATATTTGGATTATGATTTCACGAGATAAGATAACGCCAAGATGTACAGATCTACAACAGGTGAAAACTACAGAAGGTCCCAGTACAGGCACCTATGATACGCAAAGTCCAATTGGGTAGTAAAAATATAGCTAGTCTGTGGCATCGATATGTCCATTGTAGAACTATAAGATAGCGCTACACTGCATTATTACCCATGCAAAGAATGTGGCGTACAACGAAAGATTAGAATAGATGGTCTCAGAGTCGCTTTTGACGTTGTTGGAATTCGTGGAAGTCTGGCTAGGGCTGGAAATACTGGTCGTCCCATTGTTTGTGGTAGTACCAGTCTTGTTTGGAACATTGGGCGATGCGGTTCCATCCGCAAAAACGACTGCCATTCCGGGAGACGGGACATTGATCGTGCAACCTTGCGTACAATCGACTTGGGTGTTAGCTGGCGCCCAAGAAGCGCTCGATGATATCAATTTCCCATCAGTGACGCCGGCATAGGTCTGTCCTCCCCATGCAATGTTCGTGGGTTCAGCCAGGCTATCACCACTAAGATATTTGACCGTCACTTCATTGCTGATGCTGGACGGGAAAGCATTGGCGGGTATTTCGAAAGAAGCGGGCGCACTGGCAGAAGAGGTAGTGTTGGCAAAATTGAAGAGTACAAGCTGATGAATGGCCTTGTCGTCTGCATCGTAGATTGCATAGCCGCTGACTGTACTGGTTGCATCAGTGACCGACCCTCCTATGTTAAGGTCTACAACAACAGCTCCATTGTTTGAGCGGAGAGCTTCTGCAGTGACAAGCAAGCTATAGAACGGCGAGCCAGTCAACCACGCGCCGGGTCCTCCGTCAGGTCCGGTTGGAGGAGTGAAGAGATTATAAGTAACGCCTTGTTCACGGGTGTGGACATAAGCGGCGCTATAACCAACAGAAGCCAATTGGAGGGCATAATCAACCGTCCACAAGGATCCAACACCGAACGAATCCGAGACAGTGGGTACGCCACCGCAAGAGACAGAATTAAATTCGCTCATGATGACTTCTTGTTTGTTGGGACCTTGGTTCGAAAGAACTTTTGTGATTCCTGCGTTCTGCCACGAAGCAAGTTGGACGGCTACATAACTACATTAGATTGCAGCCGACTTACAAGTGCGAATTTCGCTCACCGTTCGAATGTTGTACGTAGTACGGAATTCCGTACCGATAACTGCCATGACAGAAGTCTTGTGGGTAGTGCTGAAGGCTACAGCGAAAAGCCGTCAATTTCTGGTTCTAAGTTCGAATAGCGGCACTGACGATATGTATTTGAGGTCAGCTCCAAACCTCTCTGTATAACCATCATCAAGAAGGGCTTCCAAGTTCTAGAAAGGTAAGATTAAACCGTCAAACCACTTAGCGGTCAGGATTTGAATATTAACTGGCGTACCCATGCGCAACACAACGTGGGACCACCGATATCATGTTTATCCAGAATGTTGCCCGCAGAAGTTGAGTTGAGGTTATTTAAAACTTCTTGGAACTCCTGAGAAAGCGGCATCATTGTCATTGTCATTCAGTGCCAAACCGAAAAAGGAACAAACATCCATATAAATAGCCGTCGTATAATTTTGTATACCAACGCGTTTTCCATGTGGGGTGTAGAGGTCTGGTTCCTAAGATTGTCTGGTTTAAAAGGTCTGGCATTGAAAAAATGTCTTAAAATGTCTTCTTACATTTCCAAGTAAGAATCCATCCAAATTATCACCCAGCTTCTCGGCCGCGGCACCTTGTGTATACATCAGTCTAGATTCCATAGCCATCGAGAAATGAGGCATACCAGCTGACAATGGAATGTCCGTGCTGTTTGGTATAAGCAGCGACAATCCTTGAAGATAAAGTTGTGAACCAGACCGCAAAAATAGCAGTATTTCGTAAACTTACCGACCAAATAGTTGGCGCCCCCAATGTCCGAAGAAACCTTGCTCATCACATCCCAGAGAACAGGGCCATAGTTAACGGGGTCATCGTCTGGAGTAGATGCCCCAGGAATCTTTGACATCATAGGAGTTGTAATTGAAGTGTCGTAGTTTGAACTGTCCAGTGAATTGCCTCCAACCCTCAGACGCACAGGGTTATTGCCTGTCCTCGAGCGCATAGCTGTAAGATAGTTGACGAAGGTAGAGGGAATAGTAGATGTATCATTTCCAACTGTTTCGTTAAAAATTTGCGTCATTTTTTGACTACATCGTTGGTAAAATAAAGACTTACAGTATATATCCATATAACTAAGCTCAAAGCTGATTCCCAGAAAATTTGACTGGACAGCGTAAGTGGAAGTAAGGGAGGCAGGGATTGTGACCGGTATAGGATCGGCGTAAACACCCAGACCAAGCCATGCAGGAAGAATGAGGGCGCTTAAAAGAGTGACGGGGACAAGCATTGGGCTTGTCAGGCTTAGGTGCAGGAGGGATGATCGTTTGTGTTTTCAATCAACGGAGGACCCATTATTATATGGGGCGGATGTAAAGGGATGTTACTTATGTAAGGGATTAAAACTTACCATTACAATGGGAGACTTGATGGTAAATGCATTGTGTCAGGTTTGGCGGTGGCTTCGGATTCATGCAATGCGGAGGACTCTGCGGCGATGTCAGGCCGATAAAATTAGGCCAGACCCCGTCACATAAGCTTTGAATCACAGATTTCCAATCCTCAAGTTTGGGTTGCTACCCAATGTCGCGGCGAATGCATGTAGATGAGGCAGGCCATTTTCCAATCGATCATAACGATTGTTGACGAGGATCATAGTTTCATGCAGCTGTGAAACGAGGTGTAAGATGGGGTGCAATCCAGATCAAGGGACCCTGGACGAGCAATGCTCATGATCAAGCGCTCACTGTTCATAAAGAACGAATCAGACTGTGGCATGCGGTACCTTGCCGATGGAGGAAGAAGGGAAACAAGTTGAGGCTGGGCCGATGAGTGCGGCTGTCTTGCCGATACATACCAGCGGCATGATGCACTCCTCGGACCGGGGAAACAACTTACCTTGCCACTTATCGTTTTCTGTTGGGAATCGAATGTAGGTGTCTTCTAACCATACGACCCATTCATTCAAAGCACTTCTACAAACTCATTTGTCAGGTTTTTTCTTCCTTCCTTCCCAGGTCGTTTTCCTGTCGGCGTTACCACGTTTATAACGCCTGTACGACCCTCTCGAGCAATAGGCTCTGTCAAACTTCGTATTCCCCCAAATTCCAAACAAGAACGGCATGAAAATGCGCTTCTCTTAGAAGAGGTGGCTTTTACTGCCTATTATCCGGCAGAAGTCGATGCTTTATCGAAGAAGGGTGTTCCATGGTTCATTCGGTAATGCAACGTGAATACGGTGGGTCCACTGTGCTCATTTCTTCGCCACAATCATATAGTCCTATCCGGGAATCTTTGCACGGATTTGCCGCTTTTCTGGGTAATGTCTTTAATTTCTTACTTTCTGGTAATTCAAGGGCTGACGTGCAAGCAACATATGTACTTATACACAACAGGCGTTTCGAAGTGGTTGTTATGGCCTGTTGTGTATCTTTTTGGTGCGCTGTTAAAGGTCTGTATCAGATATCATTACTCCATACGTTGTGCGGAAGGGATAGTCTAAAGTTATATTCTCTATGATTTCATCAAGATCCCTGCATACCCAAATGCACCTCTTCGGAAACCAGAATCCCCGTTGTACCAATGGCCATTGGTCATATTCTCTCATGGGCTTGGAGGGAGTCGAACCGCCTATAGGTACTCATTAATCACGCAGACTCCTTCCTATTACTTACACCCACAATAGTCAATTCTGTAGTCGCCTTGCAGCATCCGGAAAGGTCGTTTTAGCCATTGAACACCGTGATGGAACAGGTACAGTCTGTATGCCTCATTCATGGAATCAAGGAAGACAATCCGAACCTAGGACTTTACTTTACCTGCGGGAAAGTGATATACAGTACGTGTATGTCTCTTATTTTATTCCGAACAAAATGTCAATAAGTCTCGAATTCAGCTGGGATGATAATGACGCTATAGACATACATCCACTGCCGTTACGCGGTCAACAGTTGGCATTTAGACATCATGAGGTGTACATCACCTATTCAGCTTTCCGCCGCTTCGTTCACGCTGATCCGGCAGCGCATCTGGAGACTATCGACGGCACATCATATAATGTTGAGAGTTGGATCACACCTGACGCCTCCGGCACCACAAGAGTTAGGTGTGATGACCGAGTTACACTTGCTGGCCACTCCTTTGGAGGTTGTACTGTGGTAAGTAAAGTAGATAACGTCCAAATTCCCTCTTTCTTATGGTCGACCAGCTGTCGTTGTTATCAACAAAACCCTTAGGAGGTTATTCACCTATACCGATTGATCGCGTGGTTATTCTGGATCCTTGGTTAGAACCGCTTCCATCTCCTGGTCCTGTTCCTATCGGGAAAGTGTCGATATCATCCAAAGGCACCGTGGTTGATGGATCTTTCCTCTCGTCGCCTGAAACGACAGCCGCGCTTTCAAGTCAGACGGACGGGATAGAACTTGACGCTAAAGTATCACATCCACGGATGTTGATTATCAACTCGGAAACGTTTACATTGTGGAAGGATCACTACGAAAGACTTAAAGAGATCGTTGCTGGATGGGAGCCTGAAGGGGGTAAGATAATGACCATCGGTAAGCTGCAAATTTGCGTTTGTTCTCGTAATTCGCAAATTCAACTCATAACCTCTTGATAGTCGGTTCTGTTCATGTATCATTCTCCGATTTCCCTATCCTACCGGTAGTGCGAAAGAAAACGGCTCGTCCCATTATGGAAACAATCTCGAAGCTTGCGTTATCTTTTCTTGACGACACATTGGAAGAAGTGTTGAAGACAGTCCCTACTACAGGCATGGAAATAAAAATTATTGGCGTCAAGAAGGATGGTAGGCCCAAGAGGAAACTTCTTGGAAATGTAGGTGATGTCATATCCCAATGAAAGAATCTGAGTGCATGTACATCGATTACCTCGCATATATATATATCTAGAGCTACATATACATAATTGACGGAATATAGAATCACTTCCCCAGACGCAGTGATGCAGTGCCATAATTTATAGCCTGGCATGTGTTGATTGTCTTCCACCAAGCCAAACAATTTGAGTCGCGTCGATATCAACTTCGAGTCCGTCCTCTAACTTCCATCCCTTTGATCCTGCACACAAGAAATGAATATCCGCCCAGTCAGAGTAAGCTCAAGCATTTTGAAGCTAGTGTGACGCGTTCTAATATTCGTCTAGGTAGAAGACCTAGCCGGTATGCAATCATGCAATCTGCAGAATCTTCCGGAAAACTACACTATAAAATATTGTACGCGCATCGCCTGTCCAAGCTTGGGCCAAATATAACATCGTCAGAAGACATGTATCATGCCATGACTTGGCCCTCAATATCTTTTGTGGCCGAAGATCATGAGGGTCGGATCATTGGTTATATCCTGGCAAAGATGTGTGGACTCCGACTATCCTGGGGCCAGCGGTAAATTGTCTGACACATCTGAAATGTGCTAGGGATGAAGAACTTGCAGAAGGTGAAGAACCTCGTGGACACGTTACATCGATATCGGTGCTGCGATCTTATCGACGACTCGGGCTTGCAAAGAAGCTCATGGTCCAATCCCGTATGTCACTGAATATTTTACCGAAAACGAAATTTGATATTTGACAATTTTACAGAAGAGGCTATGGCACAAGTATACCGTGCTTCGTATGTATCTCTACATGTCAGAAAATCCAACAGGGCTGCCCTAGGCCTATATAAAGATACACTCGGCTTCACTGTCCATGAGATAGAGAGCAAATATTGTATGCATCTTCGCCAGTCTTTCTCTGCAGACAACTGAGAAGACGCATTAATAGACGCAGATGGAGAAGATGCATATGCTATGCGCCTCTCGTTGAAGCAAAAATGAGAAGAATGAAAGACCTAGATTAGAGGTATTCACGATATCGCATGTATACATGAAAGGTAGATATTTGATATAGTCATAGCAGCACACTATCAAACCACCTAGGGCAAGATTTATATTGTACATCGCTAGAATTCAATTAAGTCGCCCGCGTTAGTCTTTTCTTTTGGCGATTGTGGTCTCCGAGATTTCCGAGGCTTTTGGAAGTGCACCGCTGATGAATCCGCGACCTGAGAGAACCGCGTCATGTATGATATTTGCACTGGTGAGTCCAAGCTGATAATATCCATCATTGGTAGTGCCGCCAAACATTCCAGTATGTCCTTGTATCTCATCTGAGGCAACTCCATTACTTGCTGGTATGAAGTGATCTGTTGACCGGCTGCCAAATTTTGGCAGCACCACAAAAGTTCGTGATGTTAGAAATTCTGGTGGATTTGGGGGCAGAATGGAATAAAGACTGATTGCAAAGTCAGATCAAGCTGTATGACAAAAAAGATCAACCCCACTGACTTCCGAAAGGCAACTCCAAGGTCTCTTTCTATGTCAAGTAAAGCTTCCACCCTCTGTTCTAACCCCGCTTCGTCCCATAAATTTCCGACGTATTTCAGATGGTCGCCTGCCCAAGAAATACCCTGTGTCAGGTCATCTTTTTTATAATATGCACCTCCAGCTGCTGCACCGGCAAGGATTGCGCCGCCGACTGCATATACCGCAGGTCCTGCCCATCGCCCCCATCCAGCTTGGGCATCGGGAGTCGCTGCTGCAGGCTGGGTAGCTTTCTTGGTTCCGAAGCCTGCGAACGAGCCTAGCAGAGCTGAGCCTACAGTTATCGCCGCATTTGCATGCTGCGCCACTTTGGTAACACCGTTCTTCACAACAAAAGGATGGAGGCCGTAGTACTAACGGGACTGTCAGTCAAAGGAGTCACGAAAAAGAGTAAGTTAGTTGTACTGGACAAACTTACTGGTGTGTCAAAAGAGATACATGCTACAATCTTTGGCCACAACGGAGCATGCTGATCTGGACGTGATCGAACAAATTCTCGGAGGGTATCCGCAGCAAGAAGCCCTCCCATACTGGAGAGATATGAGCCCGAATGATCATTTAAGATCCAGAAGACGAACCTATGCCCACATAGCACTATCTTTGCCTTTCCAGCTCCCAATCCTGACGCTACTTCACGTTCGACGGTCAAGGTCGTAAGCCAGTCGGCAAAACGTACGACAGCTTTATCCTTTCATGCAATAAGTTCGGAAATACGCCACCAACAGAAGTAGCCAACTGACTAATTCTCCCTTCGTCTATAGTATAAAAATGATAGTCAGGTCAGAGAGGTCTAAAAGCGCGGCACATTAGTTAGATTCGCACAACATTACCTCGTAAGCCGGAAAGACTATGGCCTCTACCACAGCATGCTCGAGAGTTTCGGTGAGAAGATGCTGGATTCGTTGTGGAAACTCTCCAAACGTTTCATCTGTTCCTTTGAACCCGTGTATAAAGATCAAAAGAATGAGCTCAGACTCTCGTTTCTCCGAAGATAGAAAGCTTTCAAGTTGCTGTTTTGTTTGAGAACCCGTGTTCCAGCCAGAGGCCATCCTCAGGATCGAAATGAGATGATATTCGTGAACAAGATCAACTGTAGATAGACAGAAAGGGAGTCGATTGACGATGGTCGTACAATTTCAAGAGCATCACATACAGACTCCGAGTCTTATTAGGATTGCATACACAATAATTACTTATAATCCCGTCTTCAGACGAGGTGGAATTTTACTTTTTTTTTTTTTGATGGGCGCAGCTATACTTCATCTGCCTGCAAGATTATATAATAGCAGCATCTATCTAACTATGATATGCATACAAATGCACGAATGAGTCTGAAGAGCTGATGCTGTACTCTGCAGTCCCGACTCTCATCGTCAAAATTGACTCATGGACTGGCTTTCATAAGGAGCTTGAGTCTGCAATTGAGGGTATGAGAAGTCTTCATAAGAATGGTCCATGTCCATGTAGTCCTGCGAGTTGTCAAGGTTAGCTGATAGATTAGGCTGCATTTCCTTGAGATCGACGTGAGTACGCTGCGATCTTTCTTCCTCTTTCCGTTTTAAAGATTCGGCGATGACAGGCGTTATATGGAGTGTTCCAGATCGAAAAACACTTTTCTTCTTCGTCGGCGACCTCGACTTCGGTGCTGGTGAGTACTCTTCTGTGGATTTTAGCCGGGGTGTTGCCGTAGATACCAAAACTGCATCTTGTACCATTTGACCTGACTTTCGTCTTGGGACCGGTTGATACCAATTTTGTCTGAGGGGTGTACTGACAGCAAACGTCGGCGATGCAAGAGGAGCCGGAGTGCTAAGTAGTAAAGGAGCACTTGAGGGTGGTTGCGTCTGCATATGAGAGAGCTGGGGTAGTTCGGGTCGGTGATGATGGTGGGCATGGTTATGGATGGGAAACGAGTTGCGTTGAAGTTGAGATGGAGGCTCAGACATAGATTCGAAGTTCGTAAATGCGAGTCCCGTTTCTTGCGACTCGATATTGAGATCTTCAGATTCCATATCTGCCAATTTTTGATGATTTTCTTGAAACTCAGATGACCCCCAAGACAATTCTTCTTCATAAAGATTGTTTTCGTCAGCGTCATCAGGGCTGGCTTTTGGAGATAATTTGTTGCTTTGTTCAGCAGCTTTCTGAACACCTCTCGCGGAGTCCTCATCGCTGTCGCTGTCCAAAGGGCTTTGGGTCAATTGTTTCACGACGGAGGCTTGCGACGTAGCAGAAGACTCGGTGCTTGTGGATTGTGATAATGGATGGGATTGAGAGCGCAGAGCTTGGTCCTGCGTTGCGAGTTCATGTTTTGGGACATCGAAGTTCGATTGCCGCGTCTTTAAAACCAATGAACTGAATGATGGAGAAGCCGGTATTGATATTGGAGAAGGTGTGCTCGACGAAAAGTTGAATGAAGCAAATGTTGGTATTGATTGCGAGCTTGTCCTCTTCTTGTTTCCAGTCTGGGCCTCAATTGGACGCTCAGGTTCGTCACTGCCTGACCCATGTTTCCCGTGCAGATAAGAGGGATCGATAGATGGGCTCGAAATTGGAGGGGAGGGAAGCGGTGAGGAAATTTCATTGGGTTGTTTCGAAACTGAACCTGTATCAATAAAAGCATTTAGTCGGGCATGCCGTAATAGTGTCTCATCAACGAGCATACCTTGTACGCTCCCAGGTGTCCCCAAACTCTGCGATGACCCTCCAGCAATAGGCGCATACACACCCTTCACAAGAGACGACATATGCAGAGAATCACCCGATCCTTCTTCTATTCTTCGCACAATTGCGATGTCTCTACGGCGTACCGGGATGGAACGGCGGGCGTGCTCGTGAATGACATGTTGCACGAGCAAAGCATTATCAGAGAAGGTAAGCCTGCACCAAGCCCACTTGCAGCTATATACGTGACCAGAAGATGCTTGGAAGGATGAGCTCAGAGGGTGAGAAGCAACTTCGGAAATTGAATTATCCATCTCTTGCAATTTATGAACGAGATTATGCCGAACGACCTAGAGGCTCAGGCAGACAAATATAGTCTCAATTCAAATTGTTTCAAAAAAGCCAAAGGGCGCGTCCTGGAGGAACAGGCGAAAAATGAGGATGGTGGCTGTCGTGGATAACTAGTAAGTATTGGTCATTCTGATCCTGTCTATAGTATTGTAAGTCACGGTGCGTGACAGACATATCACGTCTCTGTGACTCCCCGCGTCATATATACTTTCTTATCTTTCTTTGAAGTTTCAACCATGTCCTTCCAGTTCGACAAAGGTCCGTCACTTAGATACCTTGGATTACCCAAGGACTACGCACCTTCTCCAGAGACGAATCCTATCCCTTTTCTTCTCCTTTATCTCCCCCAACTTCCTCCCAATCTTTTATTGCACTTTAGCTATATCACAACCCCGAAACAGCGTACAGTCATAATTCCAATTCGGAACAGACGCCTTCAGTATGTCAGTAAATATCCTCCAGAGCTGCGGTTCGAAAACGCACGGAATATGTGGCCAAGTATGTGGCAGGGTCGCACAGAACGAGGTGGAATACAAGAGGGCAAGGATGAGAAAGCTTGGGCGAACATCGGATTTCTTGAGGGCCGTAAGCAGCACGTCGGGAAACTTGGCACGCTTCTGGCGGAATATGAAGAAGAAAGGGAAGCGGAGCGTCTGAGGGAGCTTCGGAGGAATAGGCAGCCCCCTAATGAATTCGTACCCGAAGAAGACACTTATAGTGAGGATGAAGATGCTCCGAATTCCGACAGTACGCTTGAGACGGAGGCAGAACTTAGAGCAGCATTTGAGCGTCTAATACGAGAACGTTTCATATATGGCCTACTGGATGTATGTGTGCCTTCAGTATTCGTTTACGAATTAGCTCATTCAGATTCTCTGCAGAACATTGATTATGACAAAGTTGACTGGGACGAGAGTTTGGACATTGAGGAACGAGATGAAGAAGAACGATGGTTCGACGAAGAGGAATAAAAATGTAAGGATTTGTTAAGTTATGATCTCTCTGTTCATCTCTAAGATTTTATACAATTTTGTTCGCTACTAAACAAATAGATGTTATACAAGGTTTATGCATGGGTCAATGGAACTTGGTATCTGGAAGTACAGATGGCACGCACTTCACATTTACTTCCAAATCAACGAGTTGGCGGTTCCAGCATTGGAAGATCCAGGAGCCTGAGATAGATAAGTATCAAATCTAGCAGAAGGATTGCCAATTGTCCAATCCGGTTGAGAAAGAGAAGAGGTTATTTCAGGGGAAGGCTTTGAATAGAGTCGATTAGTGGGGGCTTTATCCGAACCCACAGAAATCCTATCCATGAGATCACGGATTCTTTCTCCTTGCACATCCTGAGAGCCATGATGAGCATGTTTAGCAGACGCTGTTGAGCCTCTGAGTTGGACAAAATCAGCAGAAGAGGGTCCGGACAGTGTGTCGAGAAGGTCTCTGAAAGTACTGTCGCCAGGGTATTTGGCTGTGGGATAATTTGAAGCTCGATAAACCCGGGTACAACAGGGGTCCGCTCTGGACACAATTTGAGATAGGGCGTCGGGCATCGCATAAATGTCATATTCATTTGATGAATTAGGGCGCGGATGTCTGGTGGGCGATAGGTGGTGGACTTTGGAAGCACCGGAATGCATTTCGAAATTCGCTTGGAAGTCGATGACCTCTTTGTCGAGTTGCTTTCGAAGGGTCTCGATTTGGTGCAACAGAACACTTTCGAAGGTAGGTTTTTCAGTCTCAATTCCAGCAAGGGTGACCAGGGAAGAAACACTGAAACATTCACAATATCAGCGTCGAGTACAGTTTTTCAACCGAACACAGGCTTACAAGGCTTCCTTGAGGTAGGCAAAGCTGAAGCGATCGGTTAAGCGGGCCACTTTGTTAATGAGTCGATCAGGAAATTCGATCTCTCGATTAGGTCCAAGTTTCTTCTGCCAATATTGAACATATAATTTGCGTTCTTCCTCGTCGGGATCATCAAATTTACTAGTGATAGAAGATAAGCTTGCTAAATATCTGAAGCAGTTCAGTGACGTACTATTTTCTATCGAACCGACTTGGCCTGGTGCTGAGGCCTGGATCCAACCTCTCGAAGTGATTAGTCGTTCCGATGACAAGAAGACCGTCATTTCCTTCCAAGCCATCCATTTGATTTAAGAAGAAAGAACGGTTGCGGTCGTTGATAAGACTATCGAGGTCTTCAAGAATGACAACACAGGGAGATAGCTGGCGAGCCTTATTAAATACGTCGGCCATCGCGCCTTCTTCTCCTTTCCAACCTAAGGAAAACAGCAACATCTTGTAAATTCCATTCACGAAATTTTTAGACAAGGCTCGCTTACTTTGGAAAGATTTGACGTAAAGAGGGGCAAACCCCTTTTCCCCGCAGGTTTTCATGATTGTTTTCAGACTGATCGTCTTCCCATTACCTATTTAAGCCTTAGCCATTGTTGTGTATTGCAATAAAGAAAGCAAATTATACCTGGGGGTCCCCACATGATTAACCCGCGCTAAATATAGCTCAATAAGCTGATCGATATCGCGCAGCCTAGATAGCTATACTTACCTTCCAAGGGATTGCAAGCTCCTTGTATACAGCTTCAGAAGCAAAGAAACCGTATACGTCTTTCTGAAGGGCTTTCTTAAATACATCCTTGAGAATGACATCTTTCCAATCTGCTTTCTGTACTTCTTGCCAAAGGCCGTGATCTTTTTGCCAAAAGCCTTGATTGAACACCCATATTTCGTCGTGTAGAGAATCAGCCCATGCGCCAGCGGAGAGGAGATACAAGCGCGAGACTTCTTCAGGACCTGATCGATTTAGTACCCTTCAGCAAATCTCCGGGATAATCACAGAAGGCCTTTTACCTTCATGAAGGATAAAGTATTGCGTCAAGATGCCAAACCCTTGAGGATACTGTGGAGGTATTAGCATCAACTGTAAAGATGGATTCATAACGAAGAACAGAAACCTGAATTGCATAAACAATGAAGTCAAATTGCTGAAAGGTAACGGGATTCAGCGAAATTGTCGAATTGATAAATTGCGTTGTCACGTACATTCCAGTTGAGCTTGAACGATCCATATTCAACCTGGTCGACAAGAAGGCCTGGAATTCCCATGCTTCGAGACAAAGGCACGAAGAACAGGTTTGTTATCAGAGGAGTGTTTGCCATGGGCGTAACAGAAGCAGCCGGAAATCCAAGGATGTTCATTCCATAGCCATTCGTCATGATCAATGAATGGTTGGGATGAAGCTTGCGCAAGGCATCGGCACTGATACAGATCTCGTGAGCCAATCTTGTCGAGAATCGCAACTTGTAGAGGTAGGGCTTACCCAATTACTGGTGGAATGGCCTGCTTTGCAGAAGCTGAAGGATGTCAATGAGAGACTATGAAGAATATGAACACGAGCACAAGGAAACACTGACAGTGTTCTGCCCATTGGCCGTAGAAATCGGTCTGAATATTGCTGGGTTTCTCTCCGTCTGCATCAGTCCAGACGTTAACAAAGTCTTCCATGTCGCTGTTGACTAGCTTAGATGCCATATCTATGTCGCCTAAGGTTTTGCAGGTATAGATGAGCGTCTGAAGGAAAGGGAGATAGTTGGATTCTACATACCTGCTGGTATTTATCTGGAATCCATGTGACTGCGCAGTATATTTCCATGTTCGGCACCAAGGAGATAAGAAGAAGGTTTGGTGGCCGGCCCATCATCTCCGTAACTCATATACCCTTGGTATCATAATTCCACCATTGTGGGAGTGAGTAACGAGTTAAGTACTTACGACCCTCGCAGAGCCGAAGCGCCCGTTAAGTCCAACACGTGATCACACGCCTCTTCCTGAACTCTCATGGCCGCCTCCGCCGCCGACATTCGCAGCGCACTCTCAATCCCAGAAGCTAACACAGCGGCTGGACCTTCTCAGCCCAAGAAGCCTACACAGTCAAATTCGAGAAAGCCAGAAGGAATTTCACGTGAACTTTATTCCCTTATTGGACCTTCTGCTCCTTCCCTTGCCGCTCAACTTGCCAAACCACGCTTGAAACAGAAACCTAACTTTGGTGGCGCTGCTGCACGGACAAAATGGTTAGAACTGCACTATTCTTGTCAATATGAGGAGCTCATGCAATCTCCTCCAGGGAATTACGAACGTTTAGAAATCCTGCGCGAAAGGACGGCCTCGACCTTCAACATTGGACAAAAGCATATGAGGACCCTAACGCAGGCACGGTTCCTCTATTCTATTTCATTGATTTAAAGAAATGACGATTTATCATTTCCAGAATATCAATTCGCTAAATACAACATTCAAACAACCCAGTACACCTATTCACAAGATGAATACACGCGCTTTCTGGAAGGTAAAGACGGCGTTCGTCCACAGCATCGACGTTGACCAACGTTAATTATAGATAGTGAATGGACTAAAGAGGAGACAGACTATTTGTTCAGCGTCGTTCAAGAGTTCGATTTACGCTGGTACATCATATATGATCGATATGAGTACACAGGTGGTCCAATCCGTACACTCGAGGTTAGTCGACAGTCGACTAAATCTTATTAGTCGTCATTCTGACGTTCTTATTTCTGAAGGATCTCAAAGATAGATATTACAGTGTATGTCGCAAACTGGTGCGGAATCGACCTTGGGCGGGTGATGAGGCCAGCAAAGCCCAACTGATATCGAGTTTCCAATTTGACAAAGGTAGCAATCCCTTCTACAGTAAAAGACGGTCTAATAGCAGCTTTTTAGATCGTGAACTAACAAGAAAGAAATATATCCTCAGCCTCGAAAATCGTACACCGGACCAAATTGCTGAGGAGGAAGCTCTGTATGTAGAAGTTAAGCGCCTGGAACACACGGAACGAAGGTTCAAGAGAGACAGGGAAAACCTCCTTCGGATTCTTGCTGGCATAGATTCTGGACTGCCAGATGTTGTTGAGGATGATGGAGGGCCGTTGGGTGTACTCGCAGATGGTGTTGGCCCTGGCATCAGCAGCGCCAGCACTACCAGGAAGAAAAGCACAAAAAAGGGAACTCAGTCGGCAATGGAAGTCGATACTCCTACGACGCCATCCGTGGTTGGTACACCAGCAGTCAAACGACCAAACAATGCCAAGAACGCTGCTTTCGGTATGTATTTTCTCCACCTGATCTGATATACACACTCAACGTTTCTTCTCTTGTAGATGCCCAGCATTGCATTATCCGTACAGAAACACCATCTACGGGTGCGGCCACAAAAGCAGCACATCAACCCGCCTATCTTCGTTCGTACAAGCTTCCATCACCTAAACCCGCAATAGCGCCAAAAATTACGCAAGCTCTGGCGGAATTGGGCATCTCACTAACCCGCCTTGTCATGCCAACACGAGATACAACTGCATCTCTTGAAGCTCTGCTGGATGCAACCACCGCACTTGTTGAGACGAAGCGTGTAGTGGACAGAGTTAACCAAGAAATTGGGGTCCAAAAATTACGTCTTGGCATGCGAGAGCGGAGTGTGTCAGTAGATGGAGAGACAAAGACGGACGGTGATAATGCTATGGAAGTTGATGGTCCTAATGCAGCGGATGGCGAAGGTGAGACAGAGGGTGAGGATGGACGTGCTCAGAGCGTGATGAGTACGAGAAGTGTAAAAAGCAGAAAACATGTGAGCACCGGATCTTATTTGAGCTTCCTATATATATGAACTGACCCTTTGCCTGCTCATAGGCGCGGCGCTCCGTGTCTATTTCATCAGTGGATACTACTTCCACAAGAGCAGGACCAAAACGCCAGAAACGCGGTTAATAGAATGCAGAGATTATGATGCGCCGCGATGTACATGTTCGTCGTATAAGTATATACATTACATGGAATGGTAAATCATAGACCGGTGGGCTCTCGTCTACACGACAAATGATGTGGTCGATATATTGTTGCAAATTGCAGAGCTATGAAAAGGGTTGAGGATGTCACAACAAGCGACCAGAGGTGAGTCTTCAAGTTGAGAACTATGTCCTTCGCAGGCGGATATTATGTTTGCGTAAAGCGAAGGATAAAGTTGACTATAACGGCAACTAAAGAACAATACGCAGTTAGAACGAAGATATTTGGATGAAAGGAACCAGCTCACTTAGGAGAGCAGCGCACAACACGGTCTGTTTCAGAGGCGCTGGTTAGGGACAGTAGATGTCGTTAGTTAGAAGCACTTACCGGACCAACCCTATCATCATACGGGCCTCGTCCTCCACGACGTATTGACGCTGCACGCCAGTGGTACGTATATAGGGCGTAAACCATGATGGCCATGGCTAGACAGAAAGGGTGATGTATAAGTTACAGTGCAGTGCGTGTCCAATATGACTTACCAACGAAAGAAAACATGGCGGCACTGATTTTACCGACCTTGAAGCAGGCGCAAGCATTGTGAATAGAAGCTCAATATTTCGAGCGGGGCCATGTGCGCACCTTATCTCCAAAGTTCAACAGACCTACGGCGAGACCACCGAGCACGACCGTGAAGTGTAGCCATGACAGGAAGGTGCGCTCGTTTGCAAAGGAGACTTTCGGTTCGACCCGAACAGGCAGAGCAATGCGCTTTTGCGCGGTGCGCTGGAGGAGAGGTTGGGTCGACATCGTGAGGGAGAAGGGACAGTAAAAGGTACGCCGACTTCGTGATTATATATTTAGAATGCAAATTCTAGAACCGGAAAAGGAAATTATCTGCACCAACCCAGACACGCACGTTCGTCCATCTAGCAGTGGCACCGAACATCAAATGCATTCATTGTGTTTATTACTATGAATTCATACCCACGTAAAACAACATCGTGCACTCTATTACTCGTAAATACTGATAGAAACTAGTAAACTGGAACCAGCACAATCGTCGCCATCTCACTTTCCGTGCTATCTCACCTTCCACCACCCATCATACGCAGGCGATCAGGGTGGATACTAGGAGCAACAGGTTGAGATGAGTTGCTCGGAGGTGCAGAGCTTACGGGTGGAGGAGAAGGTCCATTGAAGTTCATTCCTGGAGGTGAAGAGAAGTTACTCTGCGGACCATTGGGAGGAAATGGAGGGCCCGCCATTCCGCCTGGAGGACCGTTGGGTGGGAAGGGTGGGACGCCTTAACGAGATTTGTTAAGCCAAGTTTAGAACTGCAAGGCGAATACATACCGAAACCAGCTGGTGGCCCGTTCATGCCTGGAGGCATATTACTGGGAGGGAATGGTGGAGCGCCAGGTGGCATCATCGGCGGAAAGCCTTGACCCGGAGGGAAAGGAGGTCGTGCTATGTAAGAATGGGTTTAGTAGGGCTTTCTGGCATATGGATGCAAATGGCGCTTACGGCCACCAAAGCCTGGAGGTGGCATGGGCTGTCCTCCGTATCCCATTGGAGGGCCACCAAACCCTGGTGGAGGGCCTCCAAGATGCTGAGGTCCAAAACCAAAACCCCCTGGAGGAGGTCCACCGCTTTCATAGGCTGATGTGATCTGGTCTATAATGTTCTGAGCTTTGTCGTGTCCTAAGGCTATGCAAAAACATGAGAGGTTTGTGAAATATAGATGGACAGAGGTACTTACAAGCATAATAGTCCCGAACATTCGAAAGGTGATTCCTGCCACTATTGTGAGCTTTTCGTACTATAGGGGGAGGGAGATAAATATGGGTATTCGATAGAACAACACAAATACTTACCTGATGTTGAGTCGTGAGTGAGAAAGACGTCACAGTAATCGCAATAGTGTTTCTAAGATACATCCAACATTAGCATAGGAAATTTGCTTGCAGGTGCTGGCAGGACTTACCGGCATGATGGAGGTTACGATGAACACTGTGTTAGCTTGTGTTAGGCTCTCGCCAAACGTCAGAGCTGCGCTGATCGGAGCTTCAAAAATATGGCACGTGAGTTCAGATCGCGACCTTGTCTGACTCTCCAGCACTGGTGACGAGTCTTGAGTCTTCCAGTTCATTCTCGCTTCTCTCCTATACCAAAATGGATGCTTCGGTGACAGGAATACAGGAGCCATTTGATTTGATCAGACTTTCACTGAGCGAGCGAGTATTTGTGAAACTACGAGGAGACCGACAGTTAACTGGCATCCTACACGTACGGAACCCTTAATTAAGTGTATTAGCGCGCATACTGATGTCCTATCGTCTAGGCTTACGATGGACATATGAATTTGATTATGAGTGATGTAGAAGAAACAATAATGCTTGTAGATCCCGAGGGCGCAACTAACGGGCGTAGTGTGATCAATGTGCGCCTGCTTCATCTCTTTATCACCTTTCGCAGTTCACTAATTACCTCCGCAGGTTGCGAAAAGGAAGATGGAGATGTTATTCGTGCGTGGAGACGGTGTCATTCTGGTGTGTTATTCTCGAATCCTATCATATATCATCTTACAAAGCCTTATTTCTCGTGAAGGTCTCTCCTCCCGCCCGGACATAGGATGAATACCATTTCCCTTGTATCGATTCACGTCTCGTCCAAGATCCCCGTCCATTCAGGTTCATTCTGGTTAGATTGATTCTACCTTTTCTATTGGGCAGTTGCACAGCTCGCATTATTTGCAATTCACGCCCCTTCCACCACCCATTGTACATCTTGATTCCCAATCATCATCGTCGGGAGCGAGGCAGCGGTGGCGAGATGTGCATGTACTTATTCGAAGTGATGGGACAAACGCGATAGTATGTGACCAGGTTCACCATGAATCCTGAGTCTATAATTCAGATCTACAACAACAAAGTTATCAGAAATGCTTCTACAGATTTTCTATGCTCCGGCTTGACTAGATGATCCTGCCATTGCATCAGGGTTTGCTGCTTGTTCCTCGTCGGAGTCGGGAGCCACAATGCCAGCAGGCCATGTATTGTCTCGCAGCCAGGCAGCATGTGTAATCTTTATCTAGATGACGGAGGGTAGTTCGTAATCGAGAATAAATTTGAGGGCAGACGCACAAGGACAGGTAGTGGCAGATTTCGTTTCAATCTCTGGCCAGATGATATCGATCTCCAAGCCTGAACACTATAGAGCTTATCTTCGTGACTCAGCAGGCTCTCGATCTTCTGGCTGTTGGCCGCCATACGAGCTGATGAACAGGCTGCATCCAAGGGCGTCAGCCACAGCTTGCGACGAGCGGCATAGTATTCCGGGCCCGGGTCTGGCATCGGTGTGGCTTGGAGGACGGCATCAAAAGAGATCGGAGGCTAGATACGAATGAATGTGAAGCCGATGGACGAGAGAGCACAGGAAGGACAAACTTGAGTGGCCGGAGCATGCTGAAGAGGAAGGGCTGTCATGGAGGCATATCCTTTGCCGAGAGTGAAACGGGCTGAGGCAGCAGGGGCACGTGGCTCGACTGCATGTCAAGCAGCCCTGATCCATTCCTCTCCCAATTCACTACCATGGTCTCCCTCTACAAGCATCACGCCCCATCCACCACATCCCTCTCCGACGACGGCGACGACATCGATGTCGACGAGGAGGCCCCCCAGTTTGCCTTCTATCCCGATCACCAGCTCGTTCCCGCCCAATGGGCCAACAAACGGAGCGCCGATATCGTCCAACGTCCCACAAATCTCTCCCCGGTTGCTGCTATACCTCCAGAAATCATGATTCAGATCTTCAAGCATATCCACTCGCCAAAGGAACTCTACTCAGTTATGCGCGTATCTCGCACCTGGTGCCAATGCGCGGTTGAACTCCTGTGGCACAAGCCGACATTTGCCAAGTACGATACTATCTACAAGATGGCCAGACTCCTCCAGAAGGAAACGCAAACGTTCACCTATCCGCGCTTCGTCCGCCGCCTCAATTTCCTCAATCATGGGTCTGAACTTTCAGACGATCTCATCAGCGTGTTTGCCCGTTGCGATCGCCTTGAACGCCTCACCCTCATCGGATGCAAGCAACTCACAGGCCACGCCCTCGCCAAACTCCTTCCCAACTTTGTCAACCTCGTTGCTATCGACTTGACTGGCGTGGTCGACACCCTCAGCGATTCTATCATGGGGCTCGCCAAGGTCGCTACCCGTTTGCAAGGGATCAATTTATCAAGTTGCAACAAAGTTACCGACGTTGGTATTGTTTCTCTAGCGCAGAACTGCCCCCTCCTTCGAAGGGTTAAATTAAGCGGTCTGTCTCGCATCACCGATAACGCCGTCATCGCGCTCGCTCATGGCTGCCCCATGCTACTGGAGATCGACCTCAATCATTGCGAACTCATCACAGATGTCTCAGTCCGGCTTATTTGGTCCAACTTGATACACATGCGAGAGATGCGTCTATCGCAATGCTCACTCCTGACGGATATGGCGTTCCCAGCCCCTTTCAGAACGGATTCACAAACCGATGCCGTCAATCCTTTCCTCAATCCCAGTTCGAACAAGAACAACGAATTTCCGCCACTCGTTATCAATCGCACCTTCGAGAACCTCCGTATGCTCGATTTGACTGCCTGTGCGCTTATCACCGACGAAGCGGTCGAAGGCATCGTCTCTCATGCCCCAAAGATTCGCAATCTAGTCCTTTCCAAATGTGTGCTCCTCACCGACAAATCTGTGGAAACAATATGCAAGCTTGGTCGGCACTTGCATTATCTCCACCTCGGTCATGCGAGTAAAATTACAGACCTCTCTGTGCGAGTGTTGGCACGGTCCTGCACACGCATCCGCTATATTGACTTCGCCAGTGAGTTTTCCTCCTATAGGCTATATCGCACCGTACTTATCCTTTCATATGAAAGACTGTGTGCTACTGACGGATATGTCTGTTTTCGAACTCTCGGCACTGCCAAAACTTCGACGGGTTGGGCTTGTCAGGGTCAACCAACTGACAGATGAAGCCATATATGCCCTCGCTGAGCGTCATGCAACCCTTGAACGTATTCATTTGTCTTATTGCGACCAAATATCTGTCATGGCCATCCACTTCCTATTGCTCAAGCTTCACAAATTGACACATCTCAGTCTGACTGGTGTGACGGCGTTCCGTCAAGCTGAATTGCAACAGTTTTGTCGCGAAGCTCCCAAAGTAAATACCATATATTGAAACAAGACCCCTGCGCTAACTATGGTGTCACTAGGATTTCAATTCTGCTCAACGTCAAGCATTTTGTGTGTTCTCTGGAAAAGGTGTATCACAGCTACGCGCTTATCTGACCGAGCTTTTTGACCGTATTACGGAGTTGAGCAACACCGACGACACTGAGTACGAGGAAGATGAATTTGATGGTGAAGGCTATCAAGAGGATGATACGCCGGAACCAGAGGCTATCGGAGAAATGGAAGGATACCCTCGACAACACATGCTTTACAATCCAAATGTCACAACTACTCGTGGCCATCCGTTTCAGCATGGTCACCACGTTCATCAATCCCAACCACACGAATTTACCTTCCAACGGGATCGCCCATCTCATCCTAACGCCGTTCCTCCTACAGTTCGCTTCAATGGACGCGAGCTTCGGCCAGAATTATCGCCAGTTTCTAATCTGCAAGCGGCGACGTCGCGCTTGAATGCCCAAATTCAAGCATCGACGCCAACTGCAGGATCTTCCCGCCTATCTCGGGTTCACGTCCGACACGGTCGTACAGCTGCAGATGTCCTTCCCATTGTCGAGTCATCACAATCCTCAACGGACGCAATACCCAACATACCCACAGACAATATGGGACCAGGCACCGACGATTGGACAGCTCTCTTCAACACGTATCAGGAAAGACCCGCCACAGCTGTCTCTCACAACGGAACTGGTGTCTTGACCCCAGATCTAAATTACGCCGAGATAGGACATGGTAGAGGAACACAAAGTGGTACTATTCACCAACACGAGCTCAACCGTGAACTTACTGCAAACCAATCATCGACATCTCGATTTTCTCCGGCCCCAGAACCTCCTCGATCTAGAACTTCGCGCGCGAACTCAGACTCAGAAATGGAACAAGATACCAGGAGGTTGCGCGAAGATTCTACGCCCATTGCTCCTCACATGAATATGAAATGGACTTATCAGGAGCCGGGTACCAGAGAACTTCAGGAGTCGGTACAGTCGGCCCTTGGAGCAGAATCTTCTCGTGGCCGACGAGAGCAACCTAGAAATTCAGAAGCGCAATCCGACCAAAGAGCGAGAAGCGTCAAGCGGGGTATCCGCAATACTCTGCATGCTGCTGAGAATTATGCCACATCACTGTTGTTTGGACGCAACACTGGTGATCCACGACTTGATGCAAGTGGGTCGAGTGCAGGGAGTAGTGGCCATGGTCATGGTCATCGTTCACAGCGCTGATCTGCTGGTTTCAGATTATTAACAAATATGTAGTCTAAGCATCATAACCTTTCATTGTGTTTGTTTCTCTGGTCAACAAATTAATGTCATCTGATAGTTCTGTATACTTATTCCCTCTGTTCATTCATCATTATTGTGTAGTGAAGGTGGCCACTATTATTATATATATACTGGACAACCCATTTTTTTTAGTAGTCTGTTCCTTCAATATTGGAATGTTACTTCAAGCACTGTGTATTATGAGAAGAAATATGGATCAATCCTTGCGTTAAATTACTCTTTCCTAATACATGCATGGAAAACAGTTTCCTCAAGATGTATGATCAGTATTTTGTAACTTAAATATAGAAACACCCTCAGTTTAAAATTGGTTCTCCTTCCTCTATTTTAACCTTCTTATGTTTCCGTGGATTGGAAGATGCTCCTTCAAGATAGAAGTTGGAGCCTTTTTTTGAAAAGTGCAGTCCAGCAGCATGAAAATGTGCTGTCTTATGGTGGTGTGAAACCATAAGATAGAGGGCTTCCTTGACTGGATCATCATTCACATTCCAAGATTTAGTGTTGAGAATGTGAATGATTTGATGGGGCAAGATCTCAAGATAGTCAACAGGAATTGACAATAGATCAATAGCATGGGCACATAGTTGACAATGCCAGATAAAATAGCCTGTTTGAATAGCAGGAGGAGTGTGAAGAGTTTGAAGAATTTGAGAAGAATATGATAAGAGCTCAGAATCTGATTCAGAACTTTCTGAAGTTGTTGCATTGCTGAACTCTGAGTCATATTGGAATGTTTGCTGACAGTGAGGCACAACTGCAACAAGGGGTCTGGATTGAAGTGGTCGCTTGCTGTAATGCTAAGGATAGAATAAATAAAGTTGGTGCTGCACAAAAAAGTCAATACACACCATAGTCTTCAATTTTTCTGTTCGTTGAGAAGCATTCTTGAGCTTCTGACTCCAGAAATCAATAGTTTGCCCAAAGTTTGCTAGTTGATTTGGAAGATCATAAATTCTGGTAGACTTCAAAGCATCATCCTCAGTCTGTTGACCCCATTTAACACCCTTGTGGCCAGCATTGATAGAATCCATTTGGGCTTGCTTGCAAAATGAAACCCACTGGGGAATGGCTAATAGTCTACTGTTGGGACTATTACTGGCTATTTGGTAAGCCAACAGCCAGGTGGCATGCTTTGCAAACCAGCCACAAATTTCAGCATGTGAGATGTGTCGCAGATGGCGGGGTTCCCATCCTACTATTGAGTCTCCCAGATGTTCAGAGGCTATGTGATGTTGACTTTGGTCCCGAGGATGTATTTCAGCATAATATCGTCGAATAACCCAGTCAACAGTTCGATTTTCCAAGTTGGTCCCATCTGGATCAGTCTCAATGAGCTCTATAATCAATGCTCGAAGGCGAAAGCGCTCAAGGAAATTCTTGCTTTGTTGATATGTTGACACATGAAGCGACTTTACCCAATATGTCCGATATCTAGGAAGTTGAAAAGGCATGGTCACTGAATAGCCCTCAATATTATTGAATCACCAACTTGCATATTTTCACATTTTGAGTATATCAAAAGTTTTTCAGGATCACTGTCAGCTACAAGTAATACATTAGGTTCCAGTTCCAAATACATTCAAATTGCAGACTTACTAGTTAGATAATGGGCAAGTAAATGCTTGTTGCATCCTATTCTGACTTTCAGTTGTTTGCCAGTTGAGCACCAATGTGCATGTAGCTCTTGAATGCTCAGAGAGTATGGTTTAATATGGATTCTCTCATCATGTTCTTTGATGTCTCGTTGCAGATATTCCCAACCTTTATCACTAAGCCAATCAAGATGCTGAACTTCAATGATTCCGGTGAAGATGACACTATTATGATTATTTGCCAATGGAGAGGATGTAGGTGGATTTATGATGAATTCAGACAGATCAAAACTAGATCATTGCCATAGTTTAGTAATTTTAAGAATGAACATTCCATTCAAAAATAATAGTACCCAATTGATTGGTCTCCAATGTAAAGCTCCACATCTCGAATTGAAAGTTTCTTTCCAGAGTTAGGAGATGGAAAGGATTGTTTGAGGATCCATTCAGGGTATGGACCAAATACATGTTCAGCTAGGTCAGAAAGTGTCATAGCTGCAGAGGGAGGATGCAAAGCAAGACGTTCAAACGGGAACAGCGGAGGTTGAGATCAAGCGCAAGCGTGATGTTGTCACAGTATTACGAGTGGCCTCCTTGCATCTCCATCTCTTCCGAGCCCGCCCTAATGCTATCATCGATCACCACTCCATCTACACTAACAGACTCCTTTGGTCTTAATTCAAACGCAATCAATCCCGATAAAATATCTACTTCAGATATTCCGGATCTCGCGGAAAAAAGAAAGAAGAAGAAGAAGAAGAAGCGCGCTCGTGAAGATGATCCAGCTACCACCGACGCCATAGGCTCAGACACGCAAAAGAAGAAGAAAAAGCGAAAGCATGGCGAAACAGAACAAATCGCGCCTTCAGCTGAGGAAGCACCATCGGACCCTACTCTCAGTCTGCCTTCGAAGCCCAAAAAGAAGAAGAAGGACAAAGGGAAAGCTAAAGACACTAAGCTGGCAGAACAGACAGATGCCCAAATCGAAGCGGATTCACAAGCGTCTGCGGCAGCGTTGCTTTCAGCTATTGTTGCAGTCTCGGTCACTAGTCCTGAATCTCAAATTGTTCCTCATTACGATCCTCAGTTGGCACAACCCTCCGACCAGTTCTTGTCGTATCCTCCCTTGCAGTACGGTTATCCTTCTGACTCTTTTGATGCTAGTGCACCTCCCTCGAATATTTACGCGCCTCCTTCTGGCCCATCTGGAGGTGGCGCGTTTTCAGAACTCTCATTTGGGTCCAATGAAGATTTGCTTCGTGCATTGCAGGACTTGGACATGAGCAAAATCGCAAATGTTCTCAAAACGCTCGGTGAAGCTTCTCTGGTTAACACACCAACCATCGCGCCGCAGTTAAGCTTTCTGCCAATGCCGTTGGAGCAGCTCCCACCCCCGCCTACTCGACAACAATCAAACTCGGTGTTGGGTGTACCTGCTAGGTCATCCGCAATGTCCGCTGGGCACCGAAGGACTATCAACATGAGCTTGCCAGGAAATGAACAGCACACTAATCCTGAGCACGCCCATTTACTCGCTAACAAATGGCTTGGCGCAAATAAGTTGGCCGAGCTTGTCAGGCTACAAGGTACTCTAACTGCTGATGCGCCGTATAGATGTACTAATTGTTCAATGTCAGGCCTCGTCTACAAAAAAGGAAAATTCTCTGCCATTGAGGAGGAACAGCTTCGGGCTGCGATCGAAAAATATCAAAGCGTACGTTTCAGAGGAAAGGCTCAAGCTTAACAGGCTGACGATATTATAGGAGAAAGGTTTAACAGAGGTTCAAATTCTGGAAACCATATTTTCAAAAACGGATAAGAGTAAAGATACCGCATTTTGGTCAGAATTAAGTATGTTTTGTCCTATAGTGTTTGACGGTCTGTCTGACCTTGATTTTCAGCCTCTGCCGTTCCTTTGCGCCCCATCATAGCTGTGTATCATCACGTTCGCCGAAGCTATCACCCAATGAAGCAACAAGGTCCTTGGAAAAGTTATGAAGATGATGCGCTGAAGCAGTACGATGTTCTTTGTTGATCCATACTTGTCATCTCATAAATGTTTTAGAGCGGTTGCAGACCTTGGCCAACAGTGGGAGAAAGTTAGTTATCGTGTTGGACGAATGGCATCCGACTGTCGCGATCGATATCGCAATCATATCGTTAATAGTGACATCCGTATCACAGGTATGTGCCTGGATAAATAACGATCTTTACTCATTTTTGAAGTTTTATGCCAAAGGACATTGGTCCGCCGAAGAGGAAGAAAAGCTTACCCGTATAGTCACGGACATGACTATCAAACAAGGAAAGGATATCGACAATGATGTCTTCTGGGGTAAAGTCAGCGAACTCATGGGTGGCACCCGTGGCCGTCAGCAATGTCGGATTAAATGGTATGTCAATTTACCATCCTATATTGATCCATATTGAATTTTGATAGGACGGACGCATTAAGCAAAACGGTTAAGAACGAGGGCCGGAAGCCGAGATGGAGCCCACAAGACGCATTCATTCTTGTTCACAAGTATGTTCGCTATGACAATATGGGCCACATCACTTCTTAGTTCTGTAATCTAGAGTGGATTCTCTCAACGTCAGAGACGACACAGAGATAGACTGGAAATTGATTCCAGACCAAGATTGGAACCTCTGGAGCGCACATACTTTGCAGCGACGCTGGTTAACGCTGAAAAAGGGTGTGAAGGGATATGAAGATATGACACATCAAGGTATAGTTTTCATTTCCGTCACCGTATATCTTCTCATTATGTGTTCCTCAGAAATTATGGATATACTCAGGATCAAGAAAGCAGATTTACCACCGCCTCCCACTTCAGTCACGCGGAAGAAGAAAGAGAGAAAAGTTACAAGCGCTGCTGCCGTTACTGATTCGCCTGAAACGAGAATGGGAAGTGATACCGCAGCCGTGATAGGCTCTAGCACGGGGCCTGGTACGACTGCTGGGGTAGGTGTTGGGGTTCAACCTGATGACTCCACGGACTCCGAATCTTGAACCATACACTACGTCTTGTGAAGGTCAGATTGTGGACAACTTGAATAGACACCATATAAGGCGTATTAGCTAGACTTCTTCACGTCAAATTAGCAAACTTTCAGTTGCATATTTGCAATATTATATAGAACGCAACATTCTTAAGTACGACACCCTGAACAAGCCCTACAAACATAAACTGAAGGTGGGAGGCATCGTGACCTCCGCAAGGCTGTGGCGCATGAGTGTCGACTAGCCAACTCCTGCAAGTGCGATTGATGGGTTCGACCATGCAATAACAACCATCCCAAGACTTTGCCGCCTGCTTTTCATTTACAAATATGCAATGCGGATAACACACTCTTTTCCCTCATATACTGCTTGTCAACGCCTTTTACCTCCCAACTCTTTGCATACTGCACTCTCGCCCCACCAACCTGCGCAACTGCCTCGCCGATGACTTCCAGAAGTCAGCTCCAAAAGCACACGCTTTGGCAGCGACAGTCAAATTATTCTACGAAATTTCTGTCAGTCGTCACTGTATTCTTCTTTGTGGCTGCAGCAACGACATTTTCTTTTCTATTTCCATCGAACTGGGCACAGTCGAGCCATCCTTTTCCACCCTCAGTATTTTCTCATGGGTCAAAGGCATACACCTCGGCTCTTTTTGATCTGAAAACCAAGAACGTCGTTCTTTCCCGCTGCACCGCCCTCGAGGTTGCTCCTGGACCCCCAGACTCCTTCCATTCTCGCGAGGAATCTGACAGGTTTGAACTTGGTACCAATGCAACTTGGATCCGCAACTGCGTTATCTTCACGGGAAAAAATAATGGAACAGATATCGTTCACGGTGACATTCTCCTCGACAAAGGCATCATCAAAGGTGTTGGGAAGATCTCGAGGCGTATTCTTGACAGTATAGAGAACCTTACAACTGTCGATGCAGATGGGGCATGGGTTACTCCTGGACTCGGTATGATTTTTAGGCATGTGTGCAGGTTCTGAACTAATAAGTTTTCTACCAGTCGATTTACACACACATTTGGGCATTTTGAGTGCGCCAATTCTTTCAGGTACTTCCTCAAACTCATAAAATCTTAAACATCCCCAATCATCTTAATTCACTAGGCGCTATTGATTTGAATTCGGCAAAAGGACCCATTGCTCCTTATTTACGGAGTATAGATGGGTTGAATACACACGACACTTCTTATGAATTGGCCATGGCTGGGGGGGTAACATCGGCTCAGGTCCTTCCTGGAAGTAGCAATGCAATTGGTTCCTATAGCGTCTTCATTTTGCAGTAAACATGTTCTAATCTACTTCTTTTCAGGCGGGCAAGCATTTATGATCAAATTGCGCAGACCAAAAGATCGTTCATCATCTTCAATGCTCATTGATCCCCCTGATACGTTGAATCTCCCATCTGGAGGTGGAACTAGTTCCACGCCTGTCAGGTGGAGACATATGAAGTATTAAATCTCTTTGAATTCTTCAGGCGGTATTCATTCATATATCAATAGGCAGGCTTGTGGCGAAAATCAGATGGTGTACGGAAATAGGATGGATACAATGTGGTCCTTCCGATCTGCCTATGCTGAAGCTTTGAAGATCAAGCAATCGCAAGATGAATATTGCGCCCTTGCTGCGGGTGGTCTGTGGGACTCATTGACAGGCCCTTTCCCCGAAGACTTTCGTTTGGAAATGCTTGTCGATGTTCTTCGCGGTAAAGTCAAGGTAATTAATAAATTATTTCCATATGATATCCCAAAAATTAAATCCACCTAGATATCTACACATTGCTACGAAGCTGTGGATCTTGATGCAATAGTTCGAGTATGTCCCATTTGCAAATTTAATTATCTCAAAGCTCAAGTCCAGATCTTATGAAGTTGACTAACGAGTTCAAATTCAATATCGCCTCTATCCATCATGCCGCTGAAGCATACCTTGTCCCAGACTTACTGAAAAAAATGTAAGTGATTCAGACGAATATGTGTAGTTTGTCTACATAATGTTCGTCGTTTTGGTAGGTGGGGTGGAGTTCCGTCTATTGCCCTTTTTGCAACAAATTATCGGTTAGTCAGTTGTCTTCGTGAAACAAATTGAATATTGACATGAGGCATGATTGCTCAGCTTCAAACGCGAAGCATATCGGGGCTCCGAGTTCGCGCCGAAAATCCTAGCCGATGAAGGAATACCTGTAATCATGAAGGTATTGTTCTTCTTAAGGTTCTCCTTGTAAACACTCACTCAGCTCGCCAATTTACCAAGTCCGATCACCCCGTCGTAAACAGTCGATATCTCATATATGAAGCTCAGCAAGCTCATCACTTTGGCCTGTCGCCTGAATCAGCCTTAACTGCAGTTACGTCCACTCCTGCCGGGGCTGCGGGGCTGGCGCACCGTATCGGCAAAGTGGAGGAAGGTTTTGATGCGGACATTGTTTTGTGGGATTCTCACCCACTTCAACTAGGTGCCACCCCCATGAAAGTGTGGGTTGATGGTATTTTACAGATACCTGTTCCTTCCAAAAACGGTGATGAAAATCGTATACAGATAGGCAAAGGAAAGGAGGGCCCCGAATGGAGACAAGTCCCCAGCACACCGAATTGGGACAAAGAGCGAAATAAAACGATTGATTGGGAAGGTCTGCCTCCCTTGGAAGGCCTCAAATCTACTGGTTCTATTCTCTTCACTAACGTCAAGGAGGTATGGCAGCATTCGCGTGACGGAGGCATCGAACAGACATTTGGAGCTCTCAACACATTAGATCACTCGGAGCGACAACAGGGCGAACTGCGTAACGTTCTTGTGACGGAGGGGAAAGTCATCTGTATCGGACAGACTTGTCCGATTGCCCAAGGAGACGTCGTCACGAAAGATCTCCGAGGAGGCGTCATTTCGCCTGGTCTCATGACATTCGGGTCACCTTTAGGAATTGAAGAGATTTCTTCCGAGTCTTCAACAGCCGATGGAGAAACTTACGATGCCTTTAAGTTCGATGTCCCTAAAATCCTTGATGACAGCGGGGCTGTCGTGCGAGCAATAGATGGGTTGATGTTTGCTACACGCAATGCGCTGTAAGTTTCTGTGACTGCTAGTGGCTTGATTCTTCTGACTATCTATCTAGTACTGCGTATCGATCGGGTGTAACTTTGGCGACTGCATCCTTATCCAAGCCAATATATCTGGCCCCAGACGCGCGTATCATAGCTGGGCTTTCTGTCGCATTTCGTACTGGAGCAGCTCATGCCATGCAGAGAGGAGCAATCGTCCAAGATATAGCGTCTTTGCACATCGTCGTGGGCAAGTCCAATCCTGCATTTAGGGGCGTCAGCGTGAGCACACAGATAGCTAGCCTCAGACGATTGCTGTATGGCTGGGAATCTAGCAACCAAGAAACGGGAGCTTGGTTCAAGAAGGCTGCCGAGGTGCGTCTCTGAATAGTTTTCTTGATGAATATGACTGATTTCAAGCGAAAAGGGAGTTATTCCTCTTGTCATCGAAGTAGACAGTGCAGACATTATGGCCAATCTTTTGATCCTAAAGAATGATATTGAAGACAAAATCGGCTCTAGGATGAGAATGGTTTTTAGTGGTGCATCAGAATCACATCTTCTGGCGAAGGAGATCAGTGAGTTAAAATCATTGCGTTTGTATCTTGGAAGAATGTGATCGTTGATTGCACATAGGTGATGCTGATGTTGGCGTTATACTCAATCCATCGAGGTCATTCCCGATGGTCTGGGATCAACGGAGGATGTAAGCAGAAGAAACTCCCTTTAAATTGAAAGGTTGAAATGGCCAACTCTGTTTCAGATTGCCCGGACCTCCTCTTACTAATGATACAGCATTGGTGACCCTACTAGAACACGGTGTAGTCGTAGGTTTAGGCATTCGAAGTGCGTGGGAAGCCCGAAACACGCGATTTGACGTCCAATGGGTGCGTCTTATTGAAAGCTATGGCTGGGTAATGGCTGATGCGATCTGATGACAGGCCATTCTCGAATCCAATGGTCGTATTTCTGAGCATAAGGCTTATGCTCTGGTGACCACAAATTTGCAGAATCTATTGGGCATTCGTGGCATTGACGATGATATGGATGACCTCGTTGCATTTGAAGGTGGAAATATGTTTAATTTATCTAGCAAAGCTGTCGCTGTGATTTCCCCTGGTCGTGGGTTGGTGGAAACTTTCTGAGGAAATCCAAACGTTTTATGACGGAGTGATTGTATCTTCTAGTCTATACAACACCCAGAAGGGTTGCAGTATTCTTAATGCCACGATTTCTCGCAGCTGCTAGGCTTATTCCAATGCAACTGATAAGAAACCCCGCAAATCTGCGAAAACATGATGTTAATTGTGTGTCAGTATGTGATGGAGGCTGCTCGCCTAAAAAAAGCTATCCGCGAGATTGACCGTTCTTCGTGTGGGGAACGAGATGAAGCAAAGATAGAGCGTAGAACGGCCGGAGTTACTGGTATTCTACGTTTAGAGTCCAAATCTGGAGGCTGCTGGTGGAACTCCTTGTAAACGGGCCTCGCTGTCGTCGAGGAAGTGGAAGTAGAAGAAGACATTGTTACGCTTATGTCAGCGGTTGTTGGCGCCGCATTCGTTCACCCTTTCTCGGCACGCCCGTACCCTAGATCAACCCTAGATACTTACTTATAAGTGGCTGCAACCCAACTCCACCGATTGGTCCTTCTGTCCCTATATGAAATATCCATCCAGCGCTTAGCACCCTTTGTATAAAAAGTTATATCCTGGTGAGTGCCAGAAATTATTTGATCTAATTTCTGTAGTTCGACGAGGTTTCAAGAACGCATACTGTAAAAAAACACTACATATAGCTTTCTGTGAGGTAGGCAGCAACTGGCAAATCAACATCTCGGTCCAATAGAAATAGTTACATCTTGAACTCTCTATTTGGACAGGTTTCGACTTTCGCCCATGAAACGTACCTAGACTGATCTAGACGAACATTCTGCCGTTCTCGTATAAAAATTCAAGATCTAGAGATCTATTCCAGTCATACACGAATGCAAGATGTTTCTGGATGCCAATTCTGAATCCTCGAAGTCCTTCCATGAAGACATGATCAAGATTAGCGACCGTCTGCCTACAGAGGAAGAATACCGTCGCGTTCGACATCTTCACTTGGAAAGACCAAAGGAACCAATTGCAGACGACCACCTGGCTGCTGTCTTCGCAGCGACCCCACATTTGGAGACAGTCGTTCTGTCAGGCGTCCCCGATGCAACAGACAGGACTCTGGTCGTGCTAGCAGACATGGCTATTAATTTGCTTGGGCTCGACATATCAAGGTGCACGCAAATTACCGACGTTGGGGTTTTGGAGATCACCAAGAAATCTCTACCCCTACAATGGCTTCAGTTGAATGGCGTGGTGGGACTCACGGATCCGTCTATATCTGCTATTGCGAGAACATGTTCACGTCTCCTAGAACTCGAGTTGTGCGACCTACCACTATTGACACCAGTTGCGGTGCGTGATATTTGGTTGTTTTCGAGGTGCGTAATACCATTTCAGAATCTGTGGCGTAGTAAATGTCATTCATCACTTGCTTCCTTTGAATCCTCAAGGAAATTGCGAACTTTCCGATTGGCTAATAACCCACTTCTCACTGATAAAGCATTCCCGGCGCCGTTCCAGAAAGACCAACCCTCAGACATTACGATGGATGACAAGCCTTTACCTCATAGGCCCACGACATGGCTTGAGCAGCTTCCGCCATTGATCCTGCGGCATTCTGCGGACAGTTTACGCATGATTGACTTGTCTCAGTGCAAAATCACGGATGATGCAGTCGAGGGCATTGTAAGCCATGCGCCGAGGATCCAGACTTTTATACTTTCTGGGTGTTCAATGCTTACCGATAAAGCACTCGAAAGCATTTCCAAACTTCGAGACCATCTAGACGTTCTGATGCTGGCGCACGTTTGCAATATTACAGACCGCGGAATTATCAACCTCGCCCGGAAGTGTAGCAACCTGCGTTGCGTCGATGTCGCATGTGAGTGGGGGTTTTCCGCCTTTCTGCCATTCAGTTCAGTTTTTTCCTGGACATGAAGCTGACGTTGTGCGTGAAAGTCTGTCGTAACTTAACAGATATGTCGGTGTTTGAGCTTGCCGGCCTGTCAAGTCTGCGACGATTGTCTCTCGTGCGAGTTCATAAAATAACGGACATTGGTCTGTATGCACTAGCAGAGCATGCGACTGAGTTAGAGCGATTGCACCTTTCTTATTGCGATCGGCTCTCTTTGGATGCAGTTCATCTTCTACTGCAAAAGCTTGTTCGTCTGCAGCATCTCACCGCCACAGGCATACCGTCTTTTCGCAGGAAAGGAGTGCACCGTTTCTCGGAGCCCACCCCAGCTGTAAGTTCTCATCAGTCCTGGTTCGTGAATATGCTTTCCTTCTCAGCGAACTCAAACCTAGAACTGCGACCCGGATCAGCAGGCTGCATTCTGCGTCTTCAATGGCGAGAATGTCGCTCGTCTGCGGCGGTTTTTGGACAAGGAAAATAGGCGTCGGCGCGAAGCCGAAGCTCAGAACGTCCTTTTCATTATGCGGGAAGATGATAAGATGGATCTTTATTAAGGCCATGCTTTCTCTATCATGCTGCACTTATTTTAACATGTAAGTGACGAGTTTGTGCTCATTGCGGTCTTGTTCATGTATGACCTCTACAGTTATCGCTATCACTATTTTTACTACATAGATCTAGATACCCATACCTATGCCTTGTCTGAAGTCGGTCACGCCATACTCTACGTACTAATTGTCTTGTATCCTCACGTTGCGGTCCGATCTGGAATAGAAGACATCGTTCGGCGCAAAGGAGTGGGGCATCGGAAAGAAGGTTTGCTAGAACCGACTGCGCGATACAGCGGCGTCGTAATGAAGTTAAACTCGATTCAGATATCGTCTTGTGTCCAAAGTGGTGGTGCAGAGAGGATTGTGTGAGTGGGACTGGGGAATTATCATGGAGGTGGAAGAATTGTATAGACCGCAGACGATGGCACAAGGGGATGTTTCAGTGTCACGGATGGCGTGATAGCTACGTAGACGCGCGTAACAAGCGCGCTGGGTGAGGGGGAGACGCCCGAAATGGGCGGGATTGAGCTATCTCCGCAGAGGCGGCCTCGATCTGAGCGTCTTCTGTGGTTGTCGCATTCTCTGCGGTTGCGCGGGCGCGTCTCACCTCGCCGTGCTTTATCAGGCCCGCCTGCCAGGCGCTCCTGGCCCGTCAGACCCCTTTCCCAGCACTTAAGAGCTCTGCACGCTCTGCGCCGCCCAGCTCGGGGATGCAGACCACGCCTATTCTCCCTCCGTTCTCGTCGCCAGAGCCATCCGGACCGACATGCAATATGTTGTATTTCAAGGCAGAGGCAGACATCCGGCACGTCTCCGGACCTCTCGTTTCTCAGGAACAAGCATCTATTTCCCTCAATCCATCCTCCGAGCCACGCTCACCTAAAAGGCCAGCTATATGCGCGTTCCAGCCCCTCCCTTCCATCACTGCGTCCCCAATCTGCACCCCCACCTCCAGCCAGTCCTCCAGGGCCCAGGACGACGCCTACTTCTCGTGCTCTGACTCCGCTTCGTCTCTACCTGTCCTCTTCCCCACCTCCCCGCCCCCAACGTGGATAGCGACGCCCCCCACACCACCGGCAAAATATATCCGCAGAGCCAACACCACCTCCATACGCCGCTACCCACCAGTATCTGTCTCTCCTTCCGCCTCATTTCCTGCCTCAATGCATCCACATGCAGTGCGGAGCAATGAAAAGGCAACTATCAGACGTTCCATTTCCGTTCCCGCACTTTCTTTTCAGTACCTCGAGCAATCCGACGCGTTTTCAAGTTTTATGGGAGCTCTCTTCGTCCAGAGTCCAGAAAGACTCCTGACTTCGGACGAAAACCCATTTGACGCCACATTTTCTATCGGTGACGACACATCCGGCCCGGTATGCACCTGCCTCGAAAACCTTGCCGGGTCTTACGACAAGGAGGAAAGCGCGTCGCCTGTCTCAGCGAATGAAGACGATCAGCTATATGAAAAAGATGGCACATTTACTGTTGAACCGAGTCCAGCTGGGAGCTGGAGTGACCACAGTATTGAAGACATTCGGGAAAGAGAAAGGACCAAGGACGCCCTTCGCAAGTTCCATGCTCTCAAAGAGCTTCTCGTCACTGAGGCAGGCTATCTCATTGACTTGAAAGCATTGGTCACGGTAAGTCTATAATGCCTCTTGCTGGTCTACTGAACCGTATCAATTTATCTTACTAGGTTTACCTTCGTAATCTCCCTACTTTGGCTGCTCGACCGCTGACGTCGAGCAGTACATTTGGACGTGCATCCTCCTCATTCACGTCTGGTCCCTGGATACATTCCTATACACAACTGCAGGCCACCGCGTTGGCGTCTTCGGCTACATTACCCGATACTGCGCAGAGCGCTGCGTCGTCTGCTTCTATCAAGGAACCCTCGAAGTCTAACTCGCGTTATTTGTTCAGCGATAGCGAACTTGAATCATTGACGCGGAATTCAGAAGACATTTTGCTGCTTCACGAACACTTTGTCAGAGAGCTTGCGGAAGTCCTTAAACCTCTGGGGCTTTCGATGGATATGAGGGAAGACGATCTTGGACATTCACGCTTGGGGAATCTCGGGGCTGCTATCCGGACAGTTTCAACTAAGTTTGCTACCGAGGTTCGCCATTTTCGCCCTTTGCACTTGTATGACGACATTGTATGCTCATCAAATATACATTACCCAGGCATCGCGTTTCAACGCATATCAATCCTTCTGCGCTGGCCACGCAGAAGCCATGGACATCCTGCGCAAAGCTTACCTTCAATATCCGATGGAAATGGAGGCTTTCGAAAGCCGCTGCATGACCATGGTTTCAGACACGTTCAAGGACGGTACTGCATCGGAGCCAAGGCACAAAAGCTCGCATAGTGCCGGGGGATCGCCAACAGGCCAAACTCACCTGAGCGTGGATGACCGCAAGAGAGCGATGTCGCTTACATCCTTAGATGGCACCGTGCGCTCTTTGCGGCCAAGGAATAGCATCATAGCGACCAAGGACTCGGCCACATTATCTATAGAAGCCAAGAGAGAAAAGAGCTCCCCTCGGATCGCATTTGCGGACTACATGATCAAACCCATTCAGCGCATCTGCAAGTACCCACTCTTACTGGACCAGCTGTTGCCGTCGAAGGCATTGCGGACGCTCTCGCAGAATGCTCCTGAAATGCGATCTGATGTAGACGTCGTTGTCGAGAGCGCAGCGCAAGCCATGAGACACGTTGCGTCGTCAGTCGATGAAGCTCGACACAAGCAAGACGTTGCCACACAATCAGCGATCATCTTCTCCCGAATCTGCTTCACGTCGTCTTCTGGTTCAAATTCGCCCATCTCACAGGCTCTGACTCCGGATTTTTTGGTGTCTCTTGGGGATTGCTTGCTGTCTGGATCTCTCGACGTCATCCACCACAGCACCTATTTGCCTCTTGGACAGAACTCGAGCATCAAAGTCAAGTATCTTGGTGCATTTTTGTATTCTGGCGGATATCTTGTTCTGGTCAAGGTGTCGAAAGGGAAGAAGTATGAACCCAGACATTGGCTTTCTCTGGCCGAGTTTGAGGTCACAGATGTGAATGATGATGGTGGTGAGTCTTCCTACTTCTTGATTAGCCGACATGACAGTCCATTGACTGCACATCAGCCATGCTACCATGTTCCTTCAAGGTTTCATCTGGCGATATCTACTATGAACTAGCCGCTGCCTGTCAGCGCGAAAAGGACGCATGGCTCAATGCCATCAGCGAAGCCCTCAAGCACTCTGTGTCATGGATCAATGAGCCTCCTCCAAGCTACAAGTTCGATGTGAAAGGAGAGCTTCTTCCAGAGTCGGACGATGGAGTCTCCGACTACCCGAACGGACTGACTGCGATCCATTCGATACCTGAGGATGGCAATGCCTCAGAGGCCGATAACTCGGAGCCCTTCTTTTCTTCCTTACGGGGAAGCAACAAATCGAGAAGAAAGAGGACTGGGTACGAGACTCCTCCCATCTCCAGGCAAGATCTGCCACCACCAGGCCCGAGTAGACGATCTTCGTCAACGTCAGTCAAGTCTATTTTCTCGCCTATGGCCTCCGACACCGAGACGGTAGTTATTCGCCGCTCATCGCAAACTGCGCGCAACCAGGTCGATCAGGAGCTACAGGATGTTATTTCTGAATCATGCTTGACCGCGAGGTCATATGCATATAGTCACGAGATGGAGCTCTTTCAAGCTCCCAAAACGAGATCTGGTTCGGCTCGATCGAACTCTGCCATTGGGATGGCGAGTATGGCACGGCTGTCAAAGCACGAAAGTGTTCGCGTTCCTCGGCGAAGGACGACAGATAGTCTGGATGGCTTGGTGGCAAGAGGATCTTCCACACTGAATACGGCTACTGTAAGCAAAAAGAACGCCAACAAGCTCACTATCAATGCGTTATCTTCAGAAGAATATAGCACTTCTGCACAGAACCAGGAGCTCGCGCCTAGTCCGTCGCCCCCATCCTCCATGTCTTCCCCTTCTCGCGATCGGATCTCCTCTCTTCGTGCATCGGAAGGAAGTCAACCCCCCAGTATCTCTTCTTCCTCTACTCCATCGACCCGCGAAAACACGCCATTGACGCCACGCTCCTTTGTGCGCAATGTCCGTGGTCTATTCCACTTTCGCCCCAATTCAACCAACTCTCCGATTTCCGTCATCGTCAGTCATCCCAGTCGCAGTTCCATCCATCCATCAGAAACAGAACACCATGTAGCCCCGTTCCATGTTATCCAACGATGGACGAAAGATTCCCTCCGTCGACGTCCGCGCAGTGTGCATGACGACCCAATCAACGACGAAAGCTTTTTTGATGACCCCGAAAAACGATATTCTAATATTCCTTCGACGAGGACGCCAACACCTCTGTCAACGTAATCGACACACATACACTCCCTTATAAGTACCTGTAATTATTCTACTTTGTGCACACGTATCATTGCAGCCTCCAAGTTGCAGACAGTGTTCACGTTTATTTATTTTTTAGACCTAGCAATATCGGCTTCAATAGCCTCATTTGTACAACATGCATACCCTTTACAATACCCTATCATTCTTGTCAATTTTCTAATACCTACTTTTGCAGCGTCACACGAATCAACATACCCCACATCATTAGTTCTTGTAGCAAAGATGCGATTTGATATGCACATGGTAATACGAATACATGGCGAATAAACAAAATTGAAAGCTCGATACAGTAGTCAGATGCGAAAGATGTAGGGTACTAAGGTATAAATGAGTGTCCTTCATTATGATAAGATCACCAGGATCAAGTAATAAAAAAGATGGAATGTATATCAATCAAATCAGGTTATGGAATGAGGTCATTGCTGCGCAGAAGATCCCCCCATCTAATGAGATAGGTGAGAAGTGTCAATATGTTATCACGCAGGAGGGCGGCTTACTGCTCTTTTTCCAGCTCTACTTCTGCTAGCTTTCTCTTAATAAGCCTGCAACGACGTCAGTCCAGCAAAACAGCCAAGGAATTAGAAGACGTACGAATTTTCTCTCGACAAGGCGTTCCTCTGCGCTTTGGTCTGGCGCAAGTCTTGAGATACAGCTTCCCATGCATATTCAGGAGGCAGCTGGACGTCGTTGTACATGGCGTCAAGTTCTTCATTGAATGCCTACCAATAAATTAATAAAATTACAACTGCGAAAAGTGCATGATATTATGCAACTTACATCGTACATGATCTCTTTCTCTGCTGTTGCATCCGATAAGAGAGATTTCATTAATTCACATTGCCTCCTAGAATTGAGCAATTCTTGTCTCGTTCTCTCTAACTCAACCGCTCGCTAGTTCGCATATCAGAGGGGTCAATTAGGTTCAATTACGTAGTAACACACCTCTCTGAATTGAGAAGTCATTTTCGAAAGCTCAGTTTGCAGAGTTTGCGCAGTTTCCTGTGCGCTTGATAAGTCTCGGTCCACTTCATTGACAAGGTTGTCAATGGTCCGGATAAAGATATTAGCATCAGACATGCTAGGAGGTCGAGCAGGGTTATCAAGCGTTCCGCTTCGCGGTCTAGTGCGAGGAGTCCCTTCGCCCTGACGGCGTCCAATGAGATTGCGCATCTCTTCCAGACGTTCTTGAGCGGCTCTGGTCTACGACTCACTCATCAGCGCAATTCTATTAGAAAAGGTGGTCAAAAAGTACCAGGGGCACAGGCGGTGGATTTGATTGCGGCGTTGTTCGTGTCGCCTTATCGGGAGAAGAAGGTCTTGATTGCGAGTGTTGTTCATCGCTTAAAGCTATCGGTGCGGCTCTGAGGGCATCGGTTTGAACCTTGATACGTTTGAGTGTTCGGCGCGATGTTTCAATCTATAAAAATAAGATCGATGAAAAGATAAGAGTAGAATGAGATAACTCACATCTTCCCTTGCAGATACGGACAACTGTTCAATGTGATCAATGTGATCAATTTTCGTGGAAGTTGAGATTGAAGTCGAGGATGATCCTGGCTTATGCTTTCGAGCTTGAGGCGAAACTCGGCGTGGTGAAACTACGCGATGTAAAGTCCTGCTGAGCGGCGATTGTTTGGTGTAGGTCTTTTTAACTGGGGTCGGAGAATTCGCGAGAAGAGCTGAATTTCGAAGAGAGGTCTTTTTCTTGATTGATAAAGGTTCAATGGGCGTTGGAATAGGAATTCCACTCGGCATGCTGGACTTGGGGGTTGAATCGGGATTACTTAGAGAAGGAAAGAGAGGTTGTCTGTTGCTCCTCTTGATACCCGGGGTTTGTGGAGGGTAATGGGAAGAACTGGAAGCATAAGATTGCTGGCCGGAAGTCGACTCGGCTAGGTCGTCATCCGTGGATGGTAGATCATGATATGATTTTGGTCGCGGGCTAATTGGAGGAAGAGGAGATGGGCTTCGAGGTCCTAATGGGCGGCGATCAATTGAATGGATAGACATAGGCCGGTTGGTTTGTGGTGGAGACTGCGAAGGGTCAACCGACGACGGAACGGATGCTATGGATTGATGTGTGGTCAATTGGCCAGACGCCCTAGAACTAGGTCGGAGAGAATAGGGAGAACCCTCTAGTGGCATAAAAGTAATTAATGTTAAACATAGTCACTAGTACAAATATCGTACCTTCATAGATTGTTGCTTCGTTCGGCGGCTCTACCTGCATGGGAATGAGGCGTTTTCCGTCTTGAATCAGGCTATTCTGACGTGCCAACTCTAACTGCAGGGCAAGCTGGTGATCTGAAGTCCTGGCAGTAGCCAGTATTGTGCCATCATCGTCTTCATTGTCGCTGTACTCCATATCCATCCTGGATGATGACCTTGATTGAGGTCGAGAAAAGGTTCCGCTACGTCTACTTGGGGACCCCCGGTCAGAGTCTTCGGGTGAAGTCCCTCTCGATTTATTTCTCGAGGACAATTTCCCTTTCGACGACCGTGAAGCAAAGACCGATTCGTCATCCATTGAAGACATAGTCGTAGCGGCCGTTGCAGTCGAATTAGACCGATGAGAAAACTTCATACTATCTGCGGTCGATGCAGTTTGAGTGTAAGTAGATGAGCGGCTGGTGGTTGAACGTGATCTGTTTCTCTTATGTCCGTTTATCGATCCCGTGAAAAAGTCACCAACAGAACTTGGCCGACCGTTGAAAAGATTTCGAGATATTGCGTCAAGTCCAAATATTGCCACTTTTGACCGCGCTGTAGGTGTTGATGGTTGTGAATTTTTACCCGTTCTGAACTCGAATAAACCAAATTGATGGACTGGAAAAAATGTTAATCACCGCTCATGTCCAAGTTCCGAATCCAGCTCACTTGTTTGAATTACTCTAGCAGGTACTCTGGGAGTTTGTACTATGTCTTCCTCGCCGTCATCGCTTGGATCGCTTGAACGAACAGAGTAGCGACACAAACCCCCATCCATCAGTTGCACTCGGATAACTACAAAAGGTGGTGCCCCAACGCCGAAGGGTATAGGATCCGCAGTGGAATACCGATCACGATCAATATGGACCACAACTTTACTCTAGAGGTTATGATGAGCCACCAACCGAGAAAGAGTGAAAAAAGACTTGCCTTCTTAGGTTCCTGTAGAAACGCAGTTCGCTGATAGACATTGTAATATGTTCTGGCTAGAGTAGTTCGGCCAGAACGATTTTCGACTTCTTGTTCTTCCGAGCAAAGCACAACGGATTGTCCCGCTCGTGCACGGTATGTGGCTTGGGCCTTCCATAGATTTTCCAAAAACCTTTTTTTGTCACTCTCTGTTTGTGTCGGATCAAGGTTAATTGGGGCAGGTGGAATGACAACGGATAGGGAACGGAAAGGCCGCCCCGACCATCGATCGGTCTGGTCTTGAGGTGGATTCTCAAGGAATAAATTAATTTCTACGGAAAATATTAAGCAGCAAAATCAACATTGGAAATTGAAAACGCCCACCTGCCCCCCCTACATCGGTAGCGACGACCTCTGTGATATCTACAACGCCCTTGCATGTCATGCCGCTCTTCTTTTTTCCCGTCGGGATCCCTCCAGCCTTCGTAACTTTCTCAACGCCATCCAGGCCAGATAAAGCCTTGCCTCCCTTATCGCTGTTCGGTCGCTTAGCGATGACAAGCTTGTCGTCAAAGAGAAAAAGGGTGCAGTTGAGCGAATTTGTACCATTCCCTGCAGCATTCCCTGAAGACATGAATGAATCCGTAAGCAAGTCCTCGACGTCGATGCAATCGATAAATTTTCGTGAATTTGAAAACAGGTCAGGGGGAAAGCCGTCAATCGTTGCTGTGAGGCAATAGAAAATTGCAGCGCGTTTTGTTTGTTCATCCGTTTCTGCTTGTGCAATTTTGCTGGCGATTTCATCGGCTTCAATGATTTTGGCCCTTTGGGGGTCGTCCGGTGCCATATGCTTCAACATTGTGCGAAAGAGAAGTGTGTATCGGGGAATTCGTTGAACAGGTTCCATTAGAAGCTCGCGAAGTCCGACACGATTCCTTGCGTCAGTGGATTGGTATTTGATGCGCTAGTCACACAATGGTTAGAATATATACAGGATGGGCGGTCTGGGAATCTTACGTCTACATATTGAGTAAATCTTGAAGATCGTTTGGATGCCTCCTTCTCAAATATGGCTTGAGCATCTTCTCTCTTGACATAATATTGCTTGTATTGTTCAAACCCTCGAAGGTCTTTGAAATGGCGCAACGCCACATCCCCTACTCCCCCAACTGCTTTGCCATTTGGCGCAGACATCTTCTCAAGATCTGTAAGGAATGCTTCATTGACTGGTAGGAGGTTGTCGATATTTCCAAATAATGTCTTGGCTTCATACGCAGGAATTATCGCCGTATCTTTGTTTCTCGAGAAGTTTCGAAGTGGATCAGCATAGTCGTTCTTTAGTATCTGCAACCGCTTGACATAAGTTCGTTCGCTTGTAAGTAGCTCATTGATAATTGAGGCAAGCGCTGAAGGGTCTAATAGGGCTCTTTTCCGTTGGGCTGCTCTATCCTATTGAGAGGGACCTGATATCAGTGTATAGAACAATGGAAGATTGGGAGCATGGCTATATGATATATATATATATTGCAAGAAGCGCTCACAATTTCATTCATCGATTGATTTGAGTTTGAGGACAGCAAGTCGGTAGAAGATTCCGATGCTATTGGATTTCCGAGAGAAAGCACGAGGTCCTGGATTTCTGAACTCTTTTTATTTAGGAGTGTATCATCTTCCATAGAGCGGTACATACCATCGGGAAGCCTCCTTCCGTTTTCTGAGCCTTCTACAACAACACCACAATAGAAAACTCTCTTCGTCAAAATGGGAGCAGAGGAGGAGGCGCGCGGTCGTGGTTCTTCGCCTGTGGCGAGCGGAATAACGAGCTTTCGAGGAGATGTATGGAGGGCCATTTAGAGATGAAAAGTAGCCAGCACAAATGAATATAATACAAAAGCAGTACCAAAGGGGTATACGCAGTGGTTGAAAGGAAACAAAGCGGCAAAGAAAGCAGGGTATTGGGGAGTGCTATTAGTCTATTTCAGGCCTGTTCAGCGTCACTTTCAACCAAGAATACGGTCACGTGGGTAAACGCGTCCCCTAATCCAAATCGGTCAGTCGGTGCGCACCGAGTCCGACTCCACAGCCTCATTTACCGGCCGCCGCTTGCTTTCGATCTGATGCAAATTGATTATAAAATGCGTCAACGTCGATCTCATATGAGCTTCAGTATATCTTGTAGGCGCAAAGTTTGTCGTCCGAATAATCTCATATTTCTGGGCTTTTTCATCTGCCATAAGGAAAAAGTTCATTGGATCCGGGCTCCGTCTTGAAGACCTGGACTCTGGTGACAATGCAATTCATTGGCTCGCATGGTATATCATCAATCCTACCAGGGTCCGAATATATAATTATTGACAATCCTCGACATCCACTTGCCGCTGAGTGAGACGGCGACGGCGACGGCGCAAGAGGCTAGAGCCGAACCACTCTAGAATGCCGACGAGAATAACGAGCTATAACGGGCCTCGAGGTACCCGCTCCCAAGTATTATCATTATCTCTCTCGCATTATATCTGAGGGTTGCCATGTTAACTTTTGGTCGATGGCTTATCTCAAACTTCGAATTACCTTGATATTCTTTATTTTCGCCTTTTATTTGCACGCGCTTCCGCAAGTTGCTCCAGCCGCTTTCTCTTTTCCCGTGTAGGTGATGAGAAGAATGATGTGTTGTCCTTAATGTTAGAAGCCAGAGTCAATGCTCTTGAAGTTTCTCCCTCTGCCTCGGTTGAACGAGCTGCTGAGTATTCAGAATTTATTTCGTCATTCCCGCCAGATTCTTCAGATCTGTAGTATTGTGATCAGCTAGTTTAACAATGAAATGACGTCAAATCAGCACGAACTTTCCACTGCCCGCCGTAATGGAGTTTTCATCGTCTTCCTCGCTTGTTTCCATCTCTCCTCTTCGATCAAACGCATCCCAAGCCTGAGCAACATTTAGCAACCTGTCCCATCGATCTTCTTCCGTCATTATGATGGGTTTCGTAGACTCTCGGGAACATACTCTCCTACATTCTGGGCATTGCACTGTTTGATCTGCCTTGACTATGCTTTGAAGGCATACATTACACAAGATATGTTGACACTCTAATCTGATTGATATCAGAAGAAAGACATGCATTGGGATCGAAAAACCCTTACGATGAGCATTTCTTGAGCCGCAATGTATCAAGGCAAACATGACACGTTTCGGCCATATCGCTAGATATTGTGTTTGTTATCATAAGATCAGAGAAAATGCGCAACAACTGGGATGAGGATTTATATATGGCAGATATCGTTGATACCTGCAAGTTGCTCACTTTTCTCATTCGAGCGAGGGGATCCATTTCTGCTCCGTCTGAAGGTTCTTCAGAATTTTTATGGAGATCCTGCAGTTCTTCTTTTGCTTGAGCCGCCTCCAGCTAATGTGGTTGTTACCGAGTTAAAGGTTATTCAGTACCATTTGCAAGTCAAGACGTACTTCTGCGATTCGTCGCTTTTGCCGTTTGCTTTGCTGCAAAGTACGACACATAAGAGTGCAAATAAGAAGAGTTTCGATAGCAGTAGAGACAATTTACTCATACAACTTTCAGGTCTTCGATTATCGTCTCCAGTTCCTGGATTTGTGAATCGTCTATTTCAGAGTCGGATTCGATTTGCCGACGCCTAGAACGCGTCTTTATTGGACTCTGTTCCATTAAAGTAAGTTTTTCCTGTAAACTCGCATTTTTCTTGCGAAGATCCTTCATTTCACAAGCCATGCTCTGGATGCCATCTTGAACCTGTTTGAGGTGTTCCTGCGAAAACATAATCAATAAAGTTGAGAACCCCTGTATCCGCAAGAACACACTTCGAGATGCTGAGAAGGCACAGAAAGTTCATGATTTGCTTTCATGGTTTGTGAGCTGGATAAGTTTTGGGTACTTCTAAGTTCAGAGTGGGAGGCCGGGCGCGGACTTCTCGCGGGCTTGCCATGGAATGAACGAGTATGAGGTCTATTCATGGCAGCACGAGTGTCACATTGATTTGAATGGGTTAAAAAGAATCCTCAGCTCAATAAGGACAGAGTACAGAGACTCCACGCAACAAAACGTGAGTATCGAGGATGCTTTTGAACGAATCTGTTGTGGCACTGGTCAAAAGGTTGTCTTAAAGTTGGGCAAGTCCGGCTGATCATTAAGTACCGGTACCCGGCCCGGATTAGCTGGTCGTAAATTGAACTTCAAATGCATAAAATTATAAGTAAAAACAGTTCACCTAGGCCCTCCGATTGCTTTTTCTTACTCTAGTGTTTTTAAAGTATTCAAATGTCCATGCAGTAAGCCGGCCATGCTATACCTACCCTTTGCCTACCCTGATCAGGACGACATGACGAAGTTTACCAACACGTGTGGCGGTGCTACAGTTATCCACCGTCACGTGGAATACCACCACCTAGTGGGATAAACATCACTTTTTAGCTTCAATTCGCGGCCGATTCCCGTGAAATTTTGCATACATACAGAGAAATGCTATATCATTCAGAATAGTTAATTTTTAAATTAAAAAAAATCGAAACGAATGCTGAATTCTGTCCATCTCAAGTGAAGTTGTCCCAAAATAGGCACTTCCAATTTCTTTGGAGTACTCCTTGGGAAGATTTCGGATTTTATGCAGCCCATTAGGAGGCCCAATTTGCTCAGTGTATATTCAATAGCTCGAATCTATTAAATTTTGAGCTTATCCCTTCATTTTATATGTCCAAAAAGGAAGAAACACATTCCAGCTAACGGCAAAATCGTAGACGCGTGACGCGTGACGATGGATAACTGTAATCGCGATTCAACCATGACATCATAAAGCCTGGAAGGGATGATAAGTCGCCCTTCAGCTTCAGTGGCCAATACAAAAATTGCATCCCACCTTGCTCCATACCACCATCATCTTTTTTTTTTTCGCGCTGCAATGGGTACCAAATCGCTCGAACCACAGACCATCCTTGATATCGATGGCTACCTTGAGCCTAACGTTCCTGCAATCATCCATAGATATAACGCGTTCCGCAAATGGAAGGAAACAATTGAGCAGCACGAAGGCGGCTACGACAATTTCACGAAAGGATATCTGAAGTTTGGTCTCAATGTCGGCCCAAACAATGCAGTTACATATCGTGAATGGGCTCCCAATGCCAAAGAGGCCTATCTCATTGGCGATTTTAGTGCGTCTCGTTGAGAATGTATGACGTGACTATAGTTCTAATCAAATGTGCAACAGACGAATGGAACAGAGAGAGTCATCCCATGAAAAAGGATGGTTTTGGAGTTTGGGAAGTCGTCGTCCCCCCCCTTCCTTCAAGGGCTTGTGCTATTCCTCACGATAGCAAAATCAAGGTGACTTCATATTCCATCTACATGTGGATATCTTTTTACGCTGTCTGGCAAGATTTCTATGATACTGCCTAATGGCACGCGCATTGAAAGGCTCCCTGCTTGGATCAAACGCGTTACGCAAGATCTATCAGTTTCCCCAGTGTACGACGCGCGCTTTTGGAACCCTCCGCCATCCGAGAAGTATGTGTTCAAAAACCCCCGGCCGCCAAAGCCCTCGAATATCAGAATATACGAGGCGCATGTCGGGATCTCGACGGCTGAACCTAAGGTTGGAACTTACAAGGAGTTCACTCGCGACATCCTTCCTAGGATAAAGAACCTTGATTACAATGTCATACAATTGATGGCAGTCATGGAGCATGCCTACTACGCATGTATGTTTTTGCTGAAATTCTGGAAAGATGCGAAACGCTCACAACAAAATCAGCTTTTGGATACCAAGTTACGAGCTTCTTCGCGGCAACTTCTCGTTGTGGAACTCCGGAAGAATTGAAAGAGCTCATTGATACTGCTCATGGAATGGGGATAACCGTCCTTCTTGATATCGTACACTCGCACTCGTGCAAGAACGTCCTCGACGGAATCAACGAATTTGATGGTACTGATCATCTTTACTTCCACGAGGGCGGTAAAGGTCGTCACGATCTCTGGGATAGTCGCCTCTTCAATTATGGTCACCATGAAGTCCTGCGCTTCCTTCTCAGCAACCTTCGATTTTGGATTGAAGAGTACCAATTCGACGGTTTCAGATTTGACGGTGTGACCAGCATGATGTACAAACACCATGGTATTGGGACAGGATTTTCTGGAGGATATCACGAATATTTCGGTGATGGAGCTGATGAAGAAGGGATTGTCTATCTAATGCTGGCAAGTTCAATGTTTATAATTACAACTCTTTCACTAACAAATTTTCTAGGCCAATGATTCCATGCATCAACTACATCCCAATATTATAACCATCGCCGAGGATGTTTCGGGTATGCCTCTACTGGGAAAGCCTGTTGACGTCGGTGGTGTTGGATTTGACTATCGACTTTCTATGGCTATTCCGGACATGTGGATCAAACTCCTTAAACACAAAACCGACGATGAATGGCAGATGGACGATATCGTTCATATATTGACAAACAGACGACATGGTGAGAAGAGCGTTGCTTATTGCGAAAGTCACGATCAGGCTCTCGTTGGTGACAAGACCCTGGCTTTCTGGCTAATGGATAAGGAGATGTGTACGGCGTTTCTTTCCATTTCTATCCTTTGGTCCTGATATATATTGCAGATACTCACATGTCGGACCTTACTCCCATGACCCCAATTATCTCCCGTGGTATTGCCCTCCACAAAATGATTAGGTCTGTGTTCTTTCAATATTGGATCAACGGTGATACTCAATATGCAGTGAAGGTTGCTCACGCATTCTTTGGGAGGCGAAGGCTGGCTCAACTTCGAAGGAAATGAATTTGGACATCCTGAAGTATGTGTTTCTTCATGCAATACCCGTGATTCGATTTAATTGCTGTGACAGTGGCTCGATTTCCCTCGTGAGGGAAACGGCAACTCCTTCCAATATGCTCGCCGCCAGTGGAATGTGGTCGACGACAAGCTCCTTCGATATAAATATCTTAATAACTTCGACGCAGCCATGAATCATTTAGCTGGCCAGTACGGGTGGCTCGAGGCCCCTCAAGTATGGAATAATCCCAAATCTCTTGCCCCCTGCTCACCACCTCCCCAGGCATACGTCTCCTTAAAAAATCAAAGCGACAAAACTATCGTCTATGAGAGAGCTGGACTGTTGTTCATCTTCAATTTCCACCCTACCAAGAGCTTCACTGACTACCGCGTCGGAGTCGAGGAAGCCGGCGAATACCACATCATTCTCAGCAGTGATGATAACCAATTTGGAGGCTTCGATAATATCAAGCTTGACAGCAAGTTCTTCACTACACCATTAGCATGGAATGGAAGGAAAAATTTCTTGCAGGTATGCCGTTGTTTGGCTTGATTTTATTGTACACATTCTCACATCTTTGTATGTAAGGTCTATATTCCGACCAGGACATGCATTGTCCTTGCGAAGTGAAGACGACGTGTGTAGATGTGGCGGGAGGATGAAAACAGTGATATCAATGAAGGATGCACTTGGTTTTCGTATTCAAATTGGACTCCTTTGATAAATTCTTTTAGATAGTGTGTGTATTTTATCGGCGAACCTTACATGACTTTTATGCGCATTGTGAAATTGGATATGGGAAATGCTAGACTTCTGCAGCATGTCCAACGCAGAGAGAAAAAATGAGACACGACAGTCTCTATTCATTTCACAATGATGAGCGGAGAACCTCCACGATGCGGTCACCAATTTCCTTCGTCGAAACCTTTCCTCCGAGATCAGCACTCCTCAGACCATGTCCACCCAATTCCACATTATCTAAGACCTTTCGTACCGCATTCTCAATAGCGTGCGCAGGTTTCTCCAAGCCGAGAGAATAGCGCAGAAGCATGGCGGCGCTGAGGATGGTGCCGATAGGATTTGCGATTCCTTGTCCTGCAATATCAGGAGCCGAGCCGTGGATGGGCTCGTATAAACCAGTAGTAGGTTTAAAGTTCTCCGCAGATGGCGAAGTTGGTGCGCCAGCGAGAGATGCTGAAGGGAGCAGGCCAAGCGATCCCGGAATGACGCTTGATTGGTCTGACAGACTATTGATGAGCTACATGAGTTCGTCGAAAACGTGCAGGATAAGAAAATTCACGGACATGTCTCCGAACAAGTTCTCAGTCAAAATCACACCGTTTAGTTTTTTGGGATTCGCAACAATGATCATGGCTGCAGAGTCCACGAGTTGATGGTCAAGTTTGAGTTGAGGATATTCCTCCGTCAGGGTCTCGGTTACGACCTTTCTCCACAACCTAGAGCTAGCGAGGACATTAGCTTTGTCGATTGAGTGAATGGCGAGAGGAGGGCTGGCGGCCAATGCAATCTGTGCAGCAACACGGGTGATTCTTTGAACTTCCGATACACTGTAGATCATGGTATCCCAAGCGACATCAGGTTGCGGCTCTGTGTTCTGTTCCTTACGGGCGCCAAAGTAAGCGCCGCCGATCAATTCACGGACCACAATCATATCAACACCACGTGCGATCTCGGGGCGGAGAGGAGAGTAGTCAAGAAGAGATTCCGATGCAAGATTAGCTGGACGAATATTGGCATATAGCCCCAGTGTTTTTCGGAGGGCTAGGAGCCCTTGTTCTGGCCGTACTTTGGCATTGACACCCCACTTGGGACCTCCGATAGAGCCTATTGATGGGAAATGAGCAGGCGAGAATTAAGCAGTAGATACACACGCTACCCATAAGAACGGCATCGGCTTCCTGGCATGCCTTCAAGGTGGCAGCGGGAAGAGGTTCTCCGACTTCATCGATGGCGCATCCTCCAAAAGGATGGAACTCGAGTTTGAGTTTGAAATCCTCAGCCTTCTCGGAGATCACCTCAAGGACCTTGACTGCTTCAGCCACGACCTCAGGTCCTGTAAAATCATCAGCTCTTGTGGGATCCTAAAACAGGTCGTGTAGCAATACCGATTCCATCTCCGGGGAGGACGACAACACGGTAACTGCACATCAATGAGTATTTGCAGCAAGAAAGAGCACAAAGCTTACGATTTGGAAGCCATTCTATAAGATTTATATGATTTGGAGAACAGCGGGAAAGAGAGATGGAGGAGGTCGGTGTGGTCTATGTCTACCAATTAGGTTCGGCCGAATCTAATCTAATCTTCGGTAAGGCAAGATCATCAATAATTTTGATCAAGCAGAATATTTTGGCCAGTAAGTAGCATTATTCGCCTTTTTTTACGGTCACATACATCCACTGAACAAGGGCAAGTCGCCTTCCATACCAATAACACCGATGGCAACATCCCAGCCACCCCGATGCAGAAAACTTGTTCTCGATGCTGGTCCTTTACTATCATTGTCCCCCTTGCGCGGTCTCGCCGAGATATATGTTACAGTTCCTCAAGTGTTTGCGGAACTGAGGGATAGCCGTGCACGAGAACACTTTGAGCGATTGGGATTGCTGTCTGGAGTAAAGGTCGAGGTTAGATCGCCAGATGCTACCAGCTTAGCGCATGGTGTGTTCCCACCATTTTCGATTGAATCTACAAGATAGCTAAAGTGTACGATATAGTGGTCCAATGGGCAAAAAAGACTGGAGACTACTCTGTTCTATCGCATCCTGATCTCTGTGTTCTCGCTCTTACGTACATGATGAGTGAAGAGGACAAAAAAGCCAAGGGAAAAGAGTCCGCGCAAACGGCAAGCGATCCTCACCAAATTTATTTGCTCAATCGACTGATGTGGTGGATAGTAGACAACCTCAGAGACTGGTACTGTCGAGAGTTCAGATGCGATATCACCACCAAAGGAACAAAGTGCCACCGTATCCATTGAGGATCTATCAACAAAGTTGGACGAGACGGATCTTACTGACGGCGAAGATGATGGGGATGTCGCAACAAATGATACCGCCAAAGAAAAGGCGAAAGACGAAGACAATCTGAAGCCTTTGGACGTGGAAATCATTCCCACTATGACCCAAGAGTCTCTACCCTCAACGTCGGCGGCTGCGTCTTCACCAATGCCTCTGTACGATGATCCCTCAGACGAAGATGACGGGGAAGGTGAATGGATTACACCATCCAATGTCGCCCTTCACAAGTCCCGTGCACTCGATTTACTTCCCGAAGACGGAGCAAGTCGCAAAGGCAGCCAAGCAGCCATAGGTTCGGGTTGCATGACTGCCGATTTTGCTATGCAAAACGTTCTTTTGCAAATGGGGTTGAACTTGGTTGGTTTAGAAGGAAACCGAATAGAAAGAATCAAAAGCTGGGTTCTAAGATGTCATGCTTGCTTTAAGTATGTTGCATTCATTTTCTTCGTGGATATTGACCTGACTCTGCTCTTCAGGATTTGCAAAGATCATTCCAAAAAATTCTGTCCATCATGCGGTAATCCAACATTGCTGCGGGCATCTGTAACTGTCTCCGCCCCAGGTGCTGCGGCCAATACGCCCGTCATGCAAGTCCATCTAAAGCCAAACTTTCAATATAAAACACGAGGAACGAAATATTCAATCCCTGCACCTAAGGCTGGTACAGCAAAGACCGGTCCTGGAAATGGGCTTATTCTGCGGGAAGATCAGATAGAATATATGCGAGCAAAGAAGAGAGCGGATGGCAAACGAGAGCGCGAAGATGAGAAACTTATGAAAGGTATTTTGGGACGAGGAGTAGACAGCAGGGGAGGTATCAGTAGCTGGATGGACCCTGATTGGGTTCCCGAGATTATAAGCGTCGGGTCTGGTGGGAAAGGCAGGACAAGCAGAAATTCGAGGATGGATGGTGATATGCCTCAGATTGGATACGGCCGAAAAAATCCTAACGAAAAAAGGAGAAAGTAAATGAGATATTATTCCCTTCGATTTTCATTCTGTTCGGATTATATTACAGTTGTATGATCTAAAAACAAATGTTCATGCGAGACTCCTGTTCATGAAGCGTCTCTTCTGGAAGGACATCCACCATTTGCTGGGTTTACCTGTGCCATCTGCATACAATTTTTCTACTAACCGCGCAGCCAGTTCCTGTCGCACTTGTATAAGGTATTGCCGCAGATAATCTTAGAAAATTTTGTTTCAATATCAGCCAATGGAAGTAATGATGATTGCGCACCAGCATCAGCTCGACTAGGTGGATGGGCATAGTGTGCGTTCAAAGGAAAGTTGGCGTCTCCTGGAATAGGGAAAGTGTCCACAGAAAGTGTGTTCAGCAGTTTCGATGCCTCGATTTGAGTGGGGACTGTGCGGGCGTTCCCAATCTTCGCGAGACAATCAGAAATGAAGAGGATGAGGATGATTAGGGTGCGGTCGGCAGGTCCCTTAATTTCGAAGTTTCTGAAGAGGGAGTTGGCGCGGAAGAGGTCGATAGTCTCATCAATTATATCTGCTTGAGATGGGTCGGCTGTAAATACAATGTTAACGCGAAGGATGTCAAATTATCGCGAGGTGTTCACCTATGGGTGCTGGGCCGCGGATTCGCGTCCTGATGGGTAGGATGGCCATATTGCCCACCTGGCGGATGTCGGGCTCCTCATTTAAAGCAGAATGATATGCCTGAACATTGTAAATAAGGATGCCACAAACCGCTGATATAGCTACTCACAGGCATGGTGAAGCGCAGGTGCTCTGTTTGTATCTACTTGGTCAGATCCAAGAGCCAGGATGACGATTATCACCTGATGAAGATAATGCAGACGCCAGACAGGGGCGGTGGCGCCTTTGCGAACATTCTCCCTGCCAGTGACCACCGTGTCCCCCCGCCTCCAGCTTAATAGTCACCAGACATGCCTGACTTTCTCTCTCCAGGCTTGTCCCAAGATGCGGAGGACCGTATCTCGCTCATTTCCATCCGCTCTGTTAATCCGTCTCCAGACACTTTGACAAGTTTGTAGTTTTTATAGACCATTGTTGTTTGAACGCACCGTTAATGTGTCCCCTTTTTGCTGACCATAGAACTTGTGAGACGCCTTCGCGCCCTAACGCTAACATTGTTGCCTGTTGAAGTGGACCCCGACACGATTAGCGAACCTACGAGCCGTGTAATTACACCTCAAGTGATTAGCGCCTATAGAGCTGCAGCTGGCGATTTTACAGAAGCGGTGAGGTTCATTACTGTACCCTCAAGTAATCTCCGTTTACATTCTACTTCGTCATAGCTTCCATATTGCCTACTTCGCGCGCGAGCAGAGTTTATGTGGGATACAAACCATAATCCCGCAGACTATGGAGAGAATTTTGGGAGAGGTGCACATCTTGTCTAATGACCGTTTACATAACATGACGCCGATTTACATGGAACACTACCATAGCCATTGCATGTGAAGTGCTTGCACGCAGGATTGTTCATTTAGCTGAACCTGACAGAATTAACGCAATCATGTCGACTAGATATCAGCATACGCAAATTGACGGCGATAAAAGCGAGATGTCCAGTGCGTTAGAAATGGCAATTGATCAACACTGGTTAGAAAACACCCCACCGTGTCGACCAAATTATCTCGCTGACATTGGTTGTAGTACTATCTTCCTCTCTTCGACGGAAGCGCAGGACGGTGGGCAGCATCAAACTTTTTTTGCCGCATGTCCTTCTTATCAATATCTTTTACTAGTCGTAAATTCTCTGTGGATTGGGGATATCATTCAGAAGAACAACGAGTCTCATGATATTGAATGTAAGTTATCAAATTTGACTCGAAGAAAACAGAATCTTTATGTGCGTTTCTCGCCCTATAGATGTCGTTTATGCGGATACACGCGAACACACATTCTGGGGTCATTTTGATCCCTCACGTCTATCTGTGCCGAGGTTTGTCAATCAACCGCATTGTATATGGAGTACTGACAAATTTCGTCAGGTATCAGAATATCTTTCGCATTCTCGTATGGCTTTTCTTCTTGGCCATTTATTCTCGGGCAGGTAAATTATAGAAAACAACCATACACATTTGACGCACCTGTTGAAATCATGATAGTCCGTGAACCGTTAGAACGCTTGGATGAACGGCATAAAAGCCTTGACGAGTCCGAAATCATTCTGTACATCATGTCTCTTGCTTTCATTTTTGAGGGTGGGTGTCTCTTCCTTCCCAATCTCGGTTCCAATAACTTACTGTTTTCCAAATAAAGACGTTTACAAGGTGAGTTTGGTCGGGTATACACATCTTTTCACGGTCCCTTCATTTCTAACCACGACCATAGTTCCTCACCCTCCTGCGCTTTGTGACTTGGCGTGCATTTTCCTTTTGGAATGCAATTGCTTTCGTCACGGATGCACTTCTACTTTCCGCCTTTGTTCTGCGTGTTATCGGGCTCGCTACCGTTGATCAAAATCAAGAATCCGCTTTGCGACTCCGTAGTTTCCAAATTCTGAGTTGTGTTTCACCATTTATTTGGTATGTAACTCAATTCGCTCTGGTTTTCACATTCCTGATGGTTAACAATTGCTGTAAAGGATGAGTATGTAAAATGTTTAATCTGGCTTGACCTCTTGAATTGCACTCATCTTTTTATAGAGATGATCACCATTTTCGATGGATACAAGTATGAATATCTTGTTCGTTTACTTTAATGCATGGTCTCATGTCTAATTTACTAGGTACATAGGAACCATGCAGATTTGCGTCGCAAGGATGTTGAAGGAGTCGGGAATATTTTTTGCTGTCAGTCCCATTATAAATACATAGAGTTCATTCATCAATATCATTTCAGCTTTTATCTGTCTTAGCGGTAGGATTCGCACAAGGTCTTTATGCGCTAGATGCAGCAGATGGTTCCACGGATCCACCTTCAGCTGTATGTGTACCAACTTTATCATCCTTTTTCAGCGGGACCTGACTTACCTATGACTGTGCCATAGATAATCAATGTTCTCCTTCAAGCTCTTCTTCAGTAAATCCCAACTTTGTCTGGTACACAACCATTGCTGATTTTTCCGTCTGTTTGATAGATCTCCTGATTACGAGAAATTCTCATCTAGTCCTACTGGTCTCATGCTCTACTATCTGTAAGTTTGTATAACCTCATTTTATTTGGGAGAAAGATGAGGCTCATTCTCACGTTTAGCTGGAATGCTGTAACTGCTATTATCCTTCTCAACGTCCTCATTTCCCTGTTCTCATCTGCCTATTCGGATGTGAGTACTGAGTACCTCATTGATCTTCAAGTTCACCCACTAATACATATCATAGGTGGTCGATGATGCAGAAGCCCAATATCTTGCCTTCTTCGCAAGCAAGACTGTGGGAATGATTAGAGCGCCGGACTCATATGTGTATCCTGCGCCATTCAATCTCATTGAAGCTTGCTTCATCGCCCCTCTTGAGTTTGTAGCTGCATTTCTCTGATGAATATGAGACTGACGCTCACAGCCTTTCAGATTTTCCCCTCTTGTCAGACTCAGTGAGAAGCATTATGCAAAGGTGGCTATATTTCATGAAAAAAAAATGAATGCTAACGATAATCACGTCAACAGCTAAACCGTTATGTTATGGGAACCATCTTTTTCTTTCCGTTGGTATTTATCGCATTTTTCGAATCTACTTTCGACAGGCAGAAACATACCTGGATGGACACCTGGTTCAGAGGCAATGACGAAGGCGAAGAAGATTCGCCTGTTGCGCGAAACCCCGAAGTGGATGATCCCAATTGTCCGGAGCTGGAAATTAGCAAAGTTCCATTCGAAGAGCTTATCAAAGTGTTTCCAAATACTACACAGGTGCGATTAAATTACCTATGTCAATACTCTGTTGTTGTTAGACTCACACATCCATTTCTTTGTTTTCCGCAGTCAAGCGAAGCTTCGATCTTGAGGGAAATTGACGAACTCAAGAAACAGTTACAGGTCCTGCTCAAGAAACTTGACCATCCGCAATGTTGATCCTTCTGCTTTCCTTGACAGTCTTGCCTATATACCGGAAGACTACGCCCAGATGTATTATATTGCGGGATCTTACATATATCAGGGGCATCATAGAAACTAGTACTTATAGTGGCATGGACTAGCGAGACTTTATGTTACGACATAGTACAATTTATATCTTACAACATGCGTGAACTCTATGTTTTGGGTATATATATAATATACGGATAGTTCCATAAAATTCATGGATGCCCAAGTGGATCCGGTGCTGGATTCCGCACGAGCTGCGTCATTATGCTCATCGATTGGATGAAATATGGACGAATTTCATTGATTTCCATTGATGATAGGTTTGATAACTATTGACCGGAGTCAGTCGTGACAGCAGTGAATCGTGAGATCGTTACGCTACTCGCCGTCAATTCACTGTGGTCAAGAGTCCTTAAACCTTCTCGACTTTTTGCTTGACGAGCTTCGCGCAAGTCCTTAAGCAAAGACCTGATCTTGTCTGGGTTTTCCACATCATCAGACGCGCTATACGGCCGACATCGTAGCTTGGCATGAGCTATAATGAGAAGACAGCAAAGATGGGACATACACGTCTAGAATGACCTTGGCGATTTCAGCAAACCGAAACGGTAGACTGCTAAAACTCAGGTCCGTAGTTTCTAGATTAAGCCTTTCTTGAAGGTAATCTAACAGTGCGTTAATAGACCAAGAAAAACGGGTCCATGTCCAGAAAAGCATACCAGCGGTCAACCAGTCAGGTGCTACGATGTGGCATTTTTTCTTCATCTTGAGGTTGACAGCCATCCAAAGAGGAATCTTGGCTTTGTTGGGAGGACGAAGGGGACCGTAGGCACCCTGGAGGGGAGGATGGGATCAACCATCCACGCGTAATAAATCCTATGTGCGAGGAAGAGTACCGAGATGAAAGCGGTTTTCTCCATTGATATCATCGGGATGATTTCGATGAGTTGTTGCGATGCAACAAGTTCTAGTTCCGGAGGTGTTACAGATGCACGCAGAGTTTGAGGAAGCGCCATGGGAGATTCGAAGATTAATGGACGCGGTGAGTAGTTCTGAATTTGACGTTGAAGCCATCATAGGCGCGCCGATGAGTCAGCACAGCACGTGGGCGGGCGCGTCGTTGGTTCGTATTGGGAGATATTTCCAGATTAAGTAGGACTTGATCAAGAACACCCTCAACCTCGACAGCTTCACCTCGCTCGACAGCAAACCCACCGACAGCAATATTCCAGCTCTAGTACAACTCCTGAATAGCTCTGAAGCTATAATCCTTGCGACAGCAGTGCTCATAGTTGTCGCAATGTTAAGCTCTCGCACAAAACAAATCAATGCCTATGGCAAGCGCAATCGCAGGGTGATAGATGCTGGAGAAGACCGCACTCCCTCTGCACTCAGCAAGAAAATTATTAACATCTTCGATGATATTCCGCCCGCACCCGAATGGAAATCTGTGGCATCCAGAATGAAGAAGCGGGAAAACAACGTGCCACCGAAACCCAACGGAGTATCGCTCAAGGTTGTGGGACTGCAGAAGAAGAAACGCCTCTCTCCCGTATTATCTCCTCAAAAGAAAAAACAAATGTCTCGTGTCGTACAACTTATGGAAGCTGAGGTTCTTAGTCAACCAAAGATTGCCGCAACGAAGCCTAAATCCAACCCTCAGGCGTCTGGGAATGCCACTGATCCCATCGTAATCTCAGTGTCGCCTGTCCGCGCTCCTCTCTCTGCAGTTTCGATCAACATTTCTGGATCTCCTGCAGTTCCTCGTAAATCACGACTTACGACGGCGACGAAGGGCAGTGCAAGCAAGGCCAAGAAACCGTTCTCTCCGTACATCGACGTTGATATCATTGTCCTTGATGACCAAGGTCGTACGGTTAGACAGGAAAGACGAGTTTCGCGGACAGATATAGAGGCAAATCCCTATAACCGACGCCTCAAAACTTCGAACCCCACTACAAAGCCCATCGTAAATGTAGACGACACCGATAGCGATTGTCAAATAGTGAACCTACCTCGTCAACCACCTCGGAAGGCGACGCGTAAACCCATCATTATTTCCGATGATTCCGAATCAGAAGAAGAACCCTCCGTGAATTTCAGCAAGGCTGCCAAAGCGGAGTCTGGTGCTGATTCGGCATTGTCGATCCCCTTTGCTTCACAGAAGCTACGCCCAACTCCCAGTGCCATCCTTGAGGTTGTAGTTCCTCCAGCGCCGTATAAACTTCCAAAACTTAATTTTGGGTTGAAATCAATTCCTTCAGCAGCGGAACTACAGGCGCAACTACAGCGACAAATACAGACTAAATGTGTCCTTCTTCCAAGGATAAATGCTGAACGCGGTGAATCCAATGCACCAAGGGGTCGATACCCACTTAGCTTATCTCCTCTGCAGAAGCCAAGGCAGCTAACGCCCATTCGAGGTGGCCGTCAGCGGCTGTACGAACCTCTATCCACCGTGTCGCCGACAACACCCACCGACTTCGATCTTTCGATCAATTTTTCTGATTTGAGCCTTGGGGCAGACCTTGAGGGTCAAACTGTACTAGACCTCCCTGCATATCTTGTACCTCTCTTAGAAGAATGCCACCAGGAGACATGCGGACCACACAATTTCTCGGCTTTCATTGAATCATTCCCTTATGACCCTATCTTACATTCCGCTCGAGAAAATAATTTCATGGATATGGAATTCCGAAAAATTGGGGAGGCTAGCTACTCAGAGGTGTTCGGCATAGGCGATGTTGTTCTAAAAGTTATACCTCTGAGAGACGAGCATGCAAAAGGAATTTATGTAGAACATGACGACGGCCCTGCTCCTAGTGACGCGAAAGATGTTCGGAAGGAAATTATTGTCACTCGGGCTATGGGAGAAGTTTATGGGGGCTTTGTGAAGCTTCTGAAAACTTACGTTGTCAAAGGCAAATATCCAGAGGTTTTGCTTCGGTTATGGGACGAGTATAACAATCGCAAAGGTTCGGAAAGCGTACGTCCTGGTACGCCTGGCTTCTTGATTCTACTGTGTTCTTTCTCTGACGTCATTTCAAAGACACCTTCAAGGGATCGCAAATATATGCTATCATTGTTCTTCCCAATGGTGGACCTGATCTAGAAGCATATACATTTCAAAATTCTAGTAGGACAGGCTGGAGACAAGCTTGTAGTCTTTTCTGGCAAGTTGCAAAGGCCCTTGCTCATGCTGAACATTTGGTGTCTTTCGAAGTGAGTTTTCGCCATCAAGGTATAAAAATCGGAGCTAATACATGCTGTTCGGAAGCACCGTGATCTTCACTGGGGACAGATCCTGGTCAAGAATGTTCCGACCAATGCTCTCAAGGCTGTAAATCTCAATGCAAAAGTTAAATCAAAGTCTAACCGTCCCTACATGGATGATCTATCGCATGGTGTTCAAGCAACATTGATCGACCTTGGACTCTCGCGGATGGACGCTGGAGACGGCAGCGACGGAGACAAGGTGCACTGGACACCGTTTGACGATGAGGTGTTCATGGGAAAGGGTAAGCCATTCATGATATCAAGGGAAGGATTTCCATTCAGCATTGCTGTCTGGTAGGTGACTATCAGTTCGACATATACCGAATGATGAGGGATCTTACGGGGGGCAACTGGCAAGAGTTTTATTCGACCACCAACGTATTTGTAAGGTTTTATCCGACCTTTTAAAGCAGGCAGAGTATGAACGCTTGATATTCCTCCAGTGGTTGCACTATCTTCTCCGGAAGATCATATATTCAAAAGGCATAAAGCCTCCAGCCATTGCTCGTAAAGCGAAGATGGTCTCTAACCCCGCTATCTTAGCATCCTCGGAAGGCCCGTTCTCGGAGAAGGAATGCTATGATTGCCTCCTTGATATCGAGAATTGGTTGGGTGGGGCGATTGCGGAGATGGGTCTTGCCACAAATAAAGCCGGCTCAAATGGTAAGGGAAAACGCAAGACCCCCGCTCTTCTCAAACCACGCATAGTTTCAGGACCCGCGCGTGCAGGTGAGATTGTGGCTTATGGAGTCAAGAAAGGATGGATTGGTGCCACTATGTTGTCATAAATCCTGGTCGCTGTTTTTCTATTCTCATTAAGAGTTTTTGTACGGGTTGTATTTTAATTATAATCGGGACACTTAGATACATTCATCAAAGGATGCAATTTATGGACTTCTGGAGGCTTTCAATGCCAATCTGATACCAATCTAGATTCGTCCATAAGCAGGTATGAGTATATAGGCGAAATTGCGACGAATGAAATCTTCGCAGACAGGTAACATCATTCCGAAGCAGGTTCGATTACAATACCTTTGGTCCAGACTTTTTGGGGATCATACCTTGCCTTCGCCCGTCGAAGACGCGACAAATTGTCTCCAAAAATATCTTTCGCACTCTCGTCTCCTTGTGCCATACTGATCCAAGCACCGAAGTCTTCTCCTGTCTTCTGAGTGTTGTATTCCCGAACGTAACGAGCGACAGATGCGACGAAAGCCTTATTGACATCATCGGCTTCAACCCGATTTGAACTAGAGAAAGACAAGGGATTATTGAAATGTTATAGTAAGTAAAGGTTGTGATTGCCCACCGTCCTTGAACAGAAAACCAATAATGAGGCCTCCGGACATGTGAGGCTGTTGCTGAAGGGTCGATTTCCGTGATTTTATAAGGAAAAGTGAGATCACACATAATACCAGAGCTTTTCACATCCTCGCTGCCCTCAGTATGATCCCGCCACCTCTTAAATACCTCCATCATCATATCACCCCATATGTCGGCAATGAAGAGACCTCGAATAATAAGTCGCTTAGGTGCAGCTGCAAATGAGGCATCTGATCCATGAGACAGCGCAAACATGTCCGGAACTGAGTTGACTTTGTCCAGCAGAGGAGTAACAGTCCGGCGGAAGGGTGCCAAAATTTCTTCAACGTTTGAAGCTGAACCTGCTATCCAAGGCAATAGCATGATTTTAGGCTCGAATGATGTTAAATTGATAAGTTGACTATTCGAGATAACATGAGCGCTTACAGCGAAACTCGGTCCCGGGCGAAAGAACATGAGATTTAGGCGCGAATTTGCAGTTTGGTTGGCTTTCCAGTCCTGCAGTTCATTAGGCATGACACATCCCGAGAGATAACTATCCTCAAACCGACCTGTATTGCCTTCAAGATGAGCGGTAGTTTTTCGCCATCGTAGATAAGTGTTCCAACGGTAAATGGACCTGCAGAAGGATGCGTCTTGAAGGTGAACTCGACGACAATGCCGAATTGATTTCCACCACCTTATTTATTATTCATCAAGGCTTAATGATTTATTGGAAAAAAATTGTGACACTTGCCTCGGATTGCCCAGAAAAGTTCGGGCTCTTCGGTCGGACTGGTCCTCACAATACGCCCATCGGCAAGAACGACTATAGCCGACAATAAATTGTCGATCGCAAGGCCGTGCTCTCCACTCAATGGGCCATAACCACCGCCCAGAGTAAACCCTCCAACTCCAACAAACCATAAGGGCGAGCCTACAACCTCTAATTTGGCCTCCTGGCACACTTTGTAAACGTCGCCCCACACTGCGCCACCTTGAACAATGACACTCTGGTTGTCTGGGGAAAGAGCAACTTTGTTGAGTTGAGCCAAGTCAATCACGATTCCTCCGTCCGAGCTCGCCCAGGCAGATGAATGAATACCTCCGCCTTTCACTGCAAGCTCGATTGGAGGATCATTGGATGTTGCATAGTTAAGAATGGGTGGTATGTCATCTAATTCGGCAGGGAAGAAGATATGTTGTGGTTTCAATATGGACACATGCGAGAACCGGTTGAGAGCGTTGAGGTACTCAGCACCGTCTTCTGCAGTCAGAACGCGACCTTTGATCGCAAACGAGAGAGGTGCCATTGGAATTTGTGTTTTGGGAGCAAGGAAAAAAATGATAAAACCAAGAATGGGGACAATCGCATGCACTCCGGGCAGCATGAGAGAACGAGTGCTTTATCAGAGCAATGGTTTGCCGGGACTTTTATATCCGCTCATAACTTTCCAAAAAAAGTTTGCCAGCGTCACTAAACGGCTACAGAGTAACTCACATCCTCGAGTACTCCGACTCGATTAGGGCTAGAAGTATTCGAGTAGCTTCTAGTTCAGGCCTGGGAGTTTGCCTGAGAAGGTTATGCCTGTCCAATGCATCAAGCACACATGGTTACAGTTGAGTACGTTGAGTGACTGGAACTGAGCATTGAGATGCTGAAAATTGCTACATGAAGAAGAAAAGAGTTCTGCCTCGCCTAATACCGTAACGCAAGACGATAAATCCAGTCCGGACCGGGTTGCACACTCAACATTATCACGATTCAACAACATCACCGACATTTCGAAAAAACCACAAAAATACTTTCCGTGACAGTCGGACCCCCTGTAAGTCACATATGGACGGGTCTGCCTATGACTTATGGCATTAGAAGCATCTAAGAATAGGATGTTTATTTCTTTACAGCCGTTTTCATAACGATAGACCGCTTTTTTATAAATACACACACAGGCGGAGGTCAAGCAGAGTCGGGATCGCCAGTCTGGAACTCGGCGTGGAGGCCAGCCAACGAATCGTACGTCGAGGTAAATGGCGGCCTGAAATGGCACCACTTGGCGGACTCAAAAGATTAGAGTCCACCAGGGTCTGCCTGTGCATGTAATTTCGGCCCATCGTTATGAAAACGGCTGTAATTTCTCCAGCATGCAAAAGGCCGTAAAATGGGTGAAATACCGCAAAACCAATAGATCCAGCACAAAAATTATAGGTTATTGACAAGAAAAAGCTATGAGTTATGGGTCATCGAAGGATTATGAATTACGGGTTCTGTTTATGTGGGAACCGAGTCGGTGGATCAAAAAAGCTATGAGGTATAAGAGGTTATGACCTACTGGACGTATGACATAGAGGTCCGACTGCAGTATATTTCTGATAAGCTGGGTACAATAAACATCAGGCATTGAAGGATCTATATTGCCATGTATAAATAAAATAGATATATGAGAAATATAAGTAGATTGTCAAAATGGAACACGGAGGAAATCGTCAAAGGCTGAGCCCAGCCTGAGGTGAATTTTATTTACTGGCATGGTTCAATAAAAGAGTTTTTTGGGAAAGACTGGCCGAAATCCCCTTTCCAGGTGGTCAGATTTGGGTTAGTATAAGCTTCGAGGTATCTTGATGAAAGAAAAAACATCAGAACAATCCCAAGGACGCAGTATCGCACTAACTGGTTGATATAATCTTCTGTTGGGAAGGATTCAGGATTGCACCCAATGTTGATGCTCTGAGCGTCCTGGTATACCCGAACATAATCTACGAGTAGACGGTTTGGGAATTGAAGGTGATCAAAATCTATGTTCCCAAAATTTTTCGACATGCCGAGGTTGATGATGATGTACTGCAGCTTATAAATATTAGAGGACAAAAGGGACTATGAAGTTCATACCATTGGCTCTTGAGGGACTGATCTTGCCGATATTTCCACAGTAGGATCAGGACCCATACCAGCAGCATTCAATGTCCAGGACACAGTGTCATCGGCGATCCATGTTATATACTATAAAGACATCAAAAATGTGGGGTGCATAAACAATTATCACACTGACTGCGTCGTCATACCCTTGAAAGATCATGACGCGTCAGCACCAATCCAGATAGAAGGATATACAACAATAAATACCTGGTTTATACTAGTTTCGATGATGAGTTGATTATAAAATCCGCACAGATATATGAATGGACACACCTCGAAGCCGTAGACAGTGAAGCAGTCTTCGATGAGTTCATAGCACTTTTGATTCGTATCGGTTACAACCGAAGTTGCTTGTTGTGTCACACTTCCAGTAAAAGTGTTTAGTCTTGACATATTTGAGTCTGCTAGTATTTCGTTGTCCGATGAATTGTTCCAAGTATATGCGCGATTGAAGGGCTGCAACATGGTTCAAGGTGATTAAGCAAGTAATGTGTGGGACTCTACATAAAATGCTTACAGCCCACTGTGCTGACTGTGACACTTCCCCCTTCGCGGGATGGCCTCCTATCTGTGCTTCGAAAACATCAATCTCAGGTGCAGACCTCCCGACGTATGTACCATCTGCATGCTTTGGCCCGGGATGGCTTTCGCCATCGCATGTGCATCGAGAGAGTCGCTGCCCGGGCAAATAGGAGAGAGTACCACCGTGGGCATGATCTCCGTCGATGACCGCAGTTATGGGTTCTCCATTGAGGGTCTGGTTAGGTGCAGTACCGACGTCGCAGCTATCATACGTATATGGCCACTGTTTTGCAAGGTTAGTGTTTCGTAACTTGTGATGTTTTTCCGGGAAACCCACCATGCCTTCCAAGCTCGCACCGTACCCAGCCCGACCAAGGTTACCCATCGTCCACACGGCAGGCCACATACCGACCACATTGTTGGTTGCTGGTAGTTGAACAGCAACTTCAATATAGCCTCCTGTGAAACAGAATTTGTTCCTGGAAGGCATTGTGTTACTTGACAGGCAAGGAAAGATGCAAAAGGTATTAATTTACCAGGTAGACATTAACCCTATACACGGCAGAAAATCAGTCAATAATGATACAGCGATGCTAGCCATTTTTCCTTAATGAATAAGTACCTCCTTGATAGTCGAGACCATGATTAGCTTTCTCCGAAAATGTAATCACCAGAGCTCCGCCTTCAGTTGTGATTGCTTCTGGGTCATACCATTCCAAGTTATTCGTCGCCTGTCAGAATGTTGGGACCTGCGTGATCTAACATTTGGGGAACACTCACCCAGTAATGCAGGTCTTCTGCCTCCCAATACGGGTCCTGCCCAGGGTAAAATGTTCGACCATCGGTATTGAATTCGTCAGAGAAGACAAGCGTCATTTGTGAGCCGTCTCTGTGTGATAATTTATGGTGTGCCTCTTGCGGAGTATCCAAGTCGATCAGACCAAAATTGCCCATAAACGGAACCTATGTTCCCGACGTCAGCCTATCATGATGTTTTAACTGTACAACGCTCTTACTTGACCAGAAGAATTGATGCCTCCCACATTATAACCCGGCCCACCCCACTCGGCCTGATACGTCATTATGGGATATCCAATGCTAATTACGCGTCAGGCCAAGAGCTTGGTAGATATAGAACACACTTACAACAGAACGAGGAGGGTAGAAAACAGGATCAATAAACATCCTACGTTGGTTAACCCTCTTGCACTGATTCGTAATATTTGCTTCTTCGGATCCATTTTATCTGGCTCGAACACCGGATTGTGAAGGTCATCGTCGGCTTCGATGAGGTCAGGGGATAAATCAGAGCCCCACAAACGAGGGTCTGGCGAAAGAGAAAACTAAATGTGTGTAAGCTGGTTGTTCAAGTTCAGCGTTATGCCGGTATCACATTACTTTGTCAGAGAGCGCCGTGCTCAAGCGGGAACCAGCACCCACGGAGTAAGGTGATTCGGATAGACTTTGCTGAAGGTGGCAAGGCATGAGTCAGCGCATTACAGACTTGGCTTTTGATGAAATTTACCCAGCTATCTCTTCGTAACACACCGAAACTTGTTGTTCTAGGAATTGTAAGAGATGAATCAGTGGATGAATATCCTGGACGGGGAGAGGTGCGATATGACATTGAGGTGTATGAGGTTGTTAGAGGGGAAACGAAAGCAACGTCGGGGTGTGCGGTGTACAGGATGGAAAATAGAAGAACAAGTATGGGTGGGGAAGAATTTGGCTGATGCTCTTCGGGGAAAGTTCCAGTGCGGCGCACTAGAAAGTACGTACAACTCGCGGATTAGTATTTTCATTGGTGAGCTCAAACGCAGAAAAGCTTTAGAAGAGCACAAATCCCGATAATGAAGGAAAGGTCTGATCATTCCGGAAGAAACTCTGGATAGCCATAGCTGCGCTCTGGACAGTGGCTAAACAACTAGTATTTCGATCCAACGAGAGACGCCTCAATAGTAAATTCCCTGTCCATTTTAGGTTGACCCGGCTACTATAAGAAGAAACATGCGTATTAAACTTGTATCAGCGAGGTGGAAATTAAGCGGTGGAAGCATTTCTCACCACGGTTACACGTCTTCGCGCCGATGGGCGTCGCGCGGAAGCCACAGAGTCGATGGGCATCAGGGTTCCATGGATTGCACATTTCCGAGGATATGAGCGGCAATTAGGATGAAACTTGCTGGAACAAGAGAAGTATGGCACCATACGTAGAGGAAAGGATGAGATTTGGTCGAGACTGAGACTGTTCGAGTAAAATCAGCCATTCTGATGCTGTATTTTTTGGGTAGAAAAGCAAGAAAACCTGAGCTGAAAAGAGATTCAAATGCTGCAGCGACCCCTTTAGTGATCATACCCAAATTTTGCATTGACAAGTAACTTCAATCGGCTCCTCTTTTACGTCTTTGAAAGGTAAATTAAAGGCATACTGAGACGCGGTCAGCTGGCTTTTCCTCAGAGGCCATTGTATAGAGCATGGATATTGGAGCGCATCGTCGGAGATCTTTGTAACTACGCACCAAAGGCCATTGACTTAAACCGAAGCAATTCCCTCCATTTTCGATGGCGGTTGTTGACGAACTGCGTTCAGAGCCGGAGGACAAAGGCCCAGAACACAAAGGCACGAATCGTGCTCAATCTCGTCCGATGAATCGACAACGAGGCCGGGTAACTTTAACTAAGAAAGTACCCGGCGGGAATGCAGACCTCTTGTCTTGTGCACCGTAAACGGGTTCGACAAGATGTGTGAGGCATTATGACAAAGTGCACCATAAACTGGAATTGGGATGTGATTCGGAGCCGCCGGAAAAGTGGTTGACGGCGAGCTGTTGTTTTAAGTGAACATGAGAGTCGTGAAGAAATTCGCGGGAAAGGAGATTGGCGGAACCGTTTGTTGCAAGTTTTGTGATGTCACCCTACCTCAGCCAACTTGTCTCACTAACATCATTTTCCTCTGCTTTCATCCATTACGACCTCGGCTCCGTAACGCCTGCTTTGTCTTCCATTGCGGTGCCGATTGTTGCACTATCTCCAGACATGCTTTTTCAAGATTTGCCTGTTGAGCTGATCGCTGACATTCTGGGAGAACTGGATCTAGAAAACCTGGTCAAAATGTGCTATTTATCTAAGCGATTCTACATGGTGGCCTCCGACTCCTCACTAAACCCTTGGAGGAAACCTATCGCTCGCAATCTGAACGCCTTTGCATATGAGAAGGTGCTGAAGCATCTGAGCGTTCGATCAGTTGTACCACGACACAATTGGATTGAAATATTGACATCCGCCCGTCCCTCCTACATTCTCTATGAAGCAACTCTGCCCAATATGAAGTCTTCTGAATGGGAAGAATGTTTTAGTCGCCGTTTCTTGCCCAGCTGGAAGAAATGGAAGAAGGAGAGTTCTTGGAAAGAGGCATATCTCAAGTACGTGTTCTGCCCTCAGCCCCGCCTATAGTAGTTAGTATGTCTGATACTTGTCCTTCTTCAGAATGTTGCATCGCGTCTGGCATCGAACTATGACCTCTTGTAAGGCGGATGAATCATGGACTAAGTGTGGTAGTTTTTTTTGCCGCCGTTATGAGTTCTCACCATGATTTGCAGATATGTAATACTCAACCGCAACGGTGCCGTTAATGAGATGGAAGCATCTACTCGAAACTTTAATCCATCGGCGGTCTTCGATGAATATAAGTCAGTGACACACCAGCGTACCTCGTTTCATATTAATTTAGGCTTGGCTCAGGCTACAAAGTAATCTTTCGCACCTCGAGACGAGGATTAGGGTAAGCGTGACTACAACACTGTTAATCAGAATTCACGTACTTTCGTAGCTTGTCTTACAACTCTCAGACGTGCGGATATTAACTTTCGGAACTCTGTCGAGGTCGTTCTCAAGCCATATACTCAATCCGAATGCCCACATATTTTTCAATCCGCCTGGAATTGTGCCATACGATCAAGACAATAACCCACTGCGCAGAATTACTTCCGCCCAACGTCCTTATAATCTGGTCGATGATCACAGGGGGTTTTCAACATTACATACTACAAGTCCTGCTCTTCGTAAGACTTCCAAATTCAATCGGTCCCTCTTTTTCCGGTCCCTCATGCATTCCCCATGTTCGCCAGAATATACCAAGTACTGTCAAGATCCGTCTAAATTATATACACGATTGCAATACCCGCAACCATCACCTACACATTATAACTACCCATTCTTCACGCCTGATGAAAATGGTACTCGGTGGATCGGTTCAGAAGAATTCCACGAAGATGGTCTGCACTGGGTTGGGAGCTTAATGTTTGTTCTGTGTATTCATTATCGACTGTAATGTCTATCTCATCAATTGCTCCAACTCTAGGATAATCGCCCAGCTTCTTGGTCCGTCCCGTGATCCCCAAAATGCAGGTGGGCATCAATATGCCTCCTTTGATTGGGGCGATCTATTGGCAATCTCTCCCTGGATGGAAGACTTCATTACAAAGAAAATAGATGGGCCGGGTTTGGGACACTAGTCTATCGCGGTTGACGACTTCGCAGGCGTGATTTTATCGGGTCCGAAGCTGGGATGCAGCGAAAAATGTTTCAAGCTTTCTCTCTCTCTCAGGGTAATTTATCATGAAATTCACTCATCTTCAGACTTCCTAGCTGCTTGCCTCTCGCGTGCAGAAATCTACATTTCCCAATCGATCATTATCTTCCATATAAGGCATTCCACCACGTGAGAGAACAACAGTATACTTAGCGCGCCTTCCTTTGTATGGAAAAAGCAGGTGAGACTAATTTGTCTGCCTTTTGTTTTCTGACTTGATAATAACCTTTGTGATATGCCCGAAGAGGATTGTTGTTTCCATATCGCTTGTGTGATCTCGTGTGTTTGCGATCCGAAGAAAAATTCTCTTTAACGTGCATATCAACGTCGTTGCACCCACCTCCCCGAGACAATAACCGATCGTCCTATGTTGCTTTGTGTGTCGTCGCTTTGTTTCGGTGCCGCCACACCTCAAACCGATTAAATAGACGTTACGGGGATTTTGTCTGCCCATCTTTCGCTCTCCGGGCCTTCGTTTCCTCTTTTTTCTCGTGCGGCGTTGCCGGACAGCGTCACCCATATTTTAACCTTATTACTCACCTCGCATCAATCATCATGGGGAAAGCTTCTCGCGACTACAACCTACCTCTCACCGCCACTCGATCTCGGAAGGTGTCGACGGCATCAGTTGGGCCTTACGTGACGAAAGTGAGTCTATGCCTTTGTTCTCCATGACTTAACTCATTTTGTATAATCTAAGTATTCCTGTGAATTTTCTGGCTGCCAAAAAATTTTCGGTCGTAGGGGCGACCTAAAACGCCACCAGCAACTTCATTCTGGTATAAAGTGAGTCGCTCGGACTAAGCTCCTCAAATTTCGCTTATACCTCCTCGAGGAAACATAAGTGCACAGAGTGCAATAAAATGTTTTCGCAGAATTCTGGACTCAAGACTCACATGAACGTTCAGTAAGCTTTCACTCTTCGCTTCCTTCAAATGTTTTTCCTGATCTCCGTTGCTTAGCTCTGGGGACAAGCCATACCGGTGTACATATGAAGGTTGTGGAGCTCGATTCGGAGATCCGTCGTCTCATGCACGGCATAAAAAGGAGACTCATCAAGTGCATTATCATTACAAATGCCCTGAACAGGGATGTCGCTCGGCGTAAGTGGCAGTCAATTTATCGTTATATCATATCAACTTATAGCCAATCCCTTTAGTATAAAACGTCGTTCAGCTTTTGCCGGGCACCTCAAGAAACACCACGGCCTCGTAACTACGTCCAAACAGCTCGACTCTTACAAGACGAGTCTCATCGACAAGCTACCATCGAATCAGCAGCGTCGCAAGTCAAAGCAGATCACGATTCCCGAAAACTTTGCTATGCCACCACCACGCGACAGCCTTTGCCAACACAAACAGGAAGCCTACTCATATCTGCAGCATGATCAATCTCAACTGACAGATGCCGAATATTTCTTCTGTGATACTTTGGCATCTACCTCTGCGACCTTATCAACATTTTCATCGCAATCGTCGGCGGGATCTCTTGCTAAAGCCTTTAAGTATGAAGACTGCGGCAATACTGCAGTCACGTACGCTGGCACACAAGCGCAAATCCTTAATTCTGGTGCAGATTTCACGCCCTCGACATCTTCTTCTCCGATGCCTTCCTCTTTCCCCAATGCTGGCTATCAATTGTCGCCTCCTTCCATTGATCCTGAATATCTCTTTAGGATGAATGCACAATCGCCCCATTTCCAACAATATGGGCTGCCCGTGGAGGAGAATATGCTTTCATACAATGGAGATTCTAAATCGTATGCCGTCTCACGAGTTCAAAAGAAGGATTTCGCTGCGCTGTATAATAATGCTCAGATTACTCTCCCACTGCAGGATACCTCGCAACAATGGCAACGTTGGGGATTCCAATAGGTTTGCTCCCCCGTTCCATTTATCCGTTCCTTTGTGAGGATTTCTAAGTTATTCGTCTCTCTTACTTGTAGCACTATACCATCACTCTGCTTTTGTATCTATATTTACGGCCCTCTTTCTCAGTATCTCTTTTGATCCCGTGGTATTCGACTTCATATAGCGAGTCGGAATATCTAATAACCGTATTTCAGATAATTTTTTTTGTATCACTAGCTATCCTTTTCTTTTGTATCACCGTGACTAGTCTCCTTCGAAAATCTTGACACATCGTATCTATTGTCGTTCATCGAATTACCTTATTGTATATACTTACAGTTGGCATAATCTTAATTCTAATGTCTACAATTCCGAAAATAAATTGAAGAGGGATCTAGAATCGCGTCGCGTCGAGGAGTACTTGGTACGCGACGTGTTGATAAGTGGGCATGACGGGATGTTTGGAAATTGATGAGGCGCCAAACACTTGTTGTTGATCAAAAAATATCATTACCGTGACGGCGGCTCAAGGTCACTTTAACACACCCGCGCTCAATTGGGCGCCTCGACTCCTCTTTTTAATCCTGAATCTACTTTCCTACCCGCAAAGATTCTCTGTCTTCTCAAGAAGTCTCTCAGACCACCGGCTTTTACATCCTCACTTTACGTCTCTTTGGGTTGTGCCACACGAAGAACGATGCTCGCCTCACCTTTCTTGCCATCATCTATGTTCTCCCAGCATAACTCGGATGAATCTATTCATTATCGTCCATCGAAAGACATGGATACCTTCAACAGCTTGCTTCCACCGCCAATCGAGTTCGTGGAGGGGTCGTCGTCAGGAACATTGGCAGTGGCGGAGGGAAAGTATGAGGCAATAAATGCGAGTCCCCAAATGCCCAAGGCAGAAGTACGTCACTTCGACTCTGTTTCGAAATTCTAAGCGATCTAATTAACGTATAGCTGAATGATGCACCCAAACATACTTCATCCAATACGAATGCCTCTAAGGTTACTCCCTCAGCTCCTCGAACGCCCAGCGCTAAAACGGCATCATTGCACTCCGCTCCCATTGACATTTCCTGGCCCGTCACATGCAGTAGAGGGACTGGTCTTTATAACAGTGGCAACACGTGTTTTCTCAATAGCGCATTACAATGCCTTCTTCACACCCCACCACTTCTTAAGCTTCTGTTCGTACACAGGAAGGAAGATTGTATGTCACCAAAAAATAATCGCCGATCTGGTCTCAGACTCAAGCGAAATATCTAGGTCGAGTTAGTTCGGGATTTTGCATGGCCTGTGGGCTTCGTCAAGTCGCTGTCAGATCTCACGCAAGTTCAGCTACAACATTTTCGCCCAGCTCCATCAATAATAACCTACAGGGTTCGTGGCCCCCTTCGTTCGATATCCTCATCTCAGATGATTTACATTACCCACAGTGATAGCCAAACATATGCGCAAGGGCAGACAGGAAGATACCCACGAATTTTTACGCTATGCAATTGATGCTCTGCAGAAATCTTGCCTAGCAGGCCACCCGCCGTTCGTCTTATCAATATTGTCATGCTTTGGAAACATTGACCAAGATATACTCAACCCAGAAAACTTGACCCCAGGCTGGCTGAGACGACTTGGGTCCACAAATTGTTTGGCGGACGCTTGCGGTCACAGGTGAAATGCAGCGATTGCGGGCACAATAGTGACACATTCGATCGCATATTGGATCTCAGTCTTGATATCTTCAGATGTGATTCGTTAAAGGGTGCTCTTCGCAAGTTCGTTGAGGTTGATCATTTGAAGGGTGCAGACAAATATAAATGCGAAAAGTACGTCTGAGCTTCATTCGTAAATGATAGGCTTTAATTTCCACTTATAGATGCAAGAAACATGTAAACGCCGAAAAACAGTTTACTTTACACGAAGCGCCGCTTGTGCTCACAGTTCACCTGAAGCGTTTTTCTCCACTCGGAAGAAAACTCAGTCATCCCTTGCAATATGACGAAACACTGTCGTTACAACACTATATGAGCGAAGGCGCATATGGGCCTACTTATTCTCTTTACGGCGTCATTTGCCATGCAGGCGGTGGTCCGAATTCAGGGCACTATTATGCTTTCGTGAAGAGTAGAGAAGGGCGTTGGTTCGAGATGAACGATGAGATGGTGCAACCCACGAGTCCCCCCACCGACAAGAAAAACGCGTATATGCTATTCTACATTCAAAATAAGGGGCAAAGTCTAGAAGCCGCTGTCAAGGCACCGCTTGCCAACGGTTTTGCGTCTGCACCCCCTAAGACTAGTCTGGCTGCAGGAATGAAGAAAAAGGCCTCGAAACCTAGAGACATGGCCGACGAAGAAGACAAGGGGGTAAAGCTTGATGCGCCCATGATTGGACCTTTGCAACCTTCCTCGGCGATACTCGCAAACGGGACGGCGCCCTCTACTCACGTTGATCCCCAGGCATCGGTGTTGAAATCAAAGATTCAAGCAGCGGCAAAGAAGGCCGTGTCAAGTAAAGCCCTTGAAAGCCTTGGCAATTACGATTCCGATACCGATTCTGCTGCTGATTCGGATGATACACCGGCTTCACTGAGCACCAAAATGGCCATGGATACAGATTTAGATGGAAAACAGTCAAGAGAAAGCGGCCGCGTGGTCGATTCAACAAGACCATCGTCTCCTCTTACTGTGCCGCAAACATCTCCCTCGTTGGTCATACCTCCGTCAAGGTTTTATGGGAATGGCAATTCCAGCAAGAAGCGCAGATTTTCAGAGTCAGAAAGCCAGAACGCTAACAAAAGGCCTGGATCGGCTATCCAAGCGCGGACGACTGGCTACGTTACGAAAAATCCGTACGGAAAACCGCTTGGAAAGCGAAAGAGAATGGGCATCTAATCTACTTAGAAGAGTAGATGAGAATTGTTCTTTGATGCTATGAATTTGTTATACTTTGTAATTGCGACAGGCAAGTAATATTATTTTATGAAGATTGTCATTTTCGAGGACAAGCATTCATTGCATTATGTTGCGATTGAGCATAAGTATAAGGATATGAGGGCGGATTTACAGTTTAGACTTGACCTTTTTCGTAAAGACTTCTGCTTGTGCCTCATTTCCGTCTTCCCAACAGATAACCGTCACAGTAACATCGTCGCGATATCTCCTCGAATGGGGCGGAGGAATGCTAAGCATTCGACGGAGGGCTTGTTCGTCGCCCCCACCAAAGGCATTTCGGATGAGATGCGCACTGATATTACTATCCGTAAATGTCCATGATCCTTCTTTATTGATGGTCCTCTCTTTTTTGCCATTAACACCCTGCGAGCCAGAAGCAGTCGGTACAAGGTTGGGAAGGTCTGACTTGGATATTTTCCCCTTCAAGCTAGATAGATGTCCTCCGACAAGACCAACAACCTCTTCATTACTATTTCAGAGACTTTAGTTAGAACCAAGCAAGAGGTGCGAGATAGATAGAGACTACCTTAACTGATCCCAAAGACCATCCGTAGCGAGGACCAAAAAGCGCTTCGTATTTTCCAATGTTTCCGGACCAGAAGTTGAAGATAAAGACATCTTTCGATGAGTGACTACGGGGCGAGCAGTAACGTAAGGAGGTGACTTGAACAAAGCTGGTGGTGGGCGCAGTGGCTTTCCATTTCCGACCATAAAGGCCTCACTCAGACTACATTGATAACAATCAGGCGTTGGATGCTATACATCATACAATCTTACACTTACACATCTTGAACAGCGCGAGGCCATTTGTATCGGGCATCACCAAATGCGCGACTGGGCTCCAGCCCACCGAGGACTCGGCCTTCTCGTATAACATAATCTTCCTCGTCTTTGGGATGCTCAGATTGTATGCTGTTGGATGCTTATTAGAGAGAAAAAATTCTAAGATTGAACATAGCAGTACCGTGCGATTTCTGAAGGATTACGCCCTGTTTGATCTTCACTGAGGACTTCGATGCGCCATTGGCCTTGACCGTTCGAAGTAGGCTGCCAAACGCCCGCAACGGCTCTACTATCGCCTACACATGCAACATACAAATCGTGATGTGCGGTATCAAATATTGCCATCAATGCGCAACTGCCTGGAAATCAGTTGATTGACGGAGGTGCAATATCGGGATGATAGACAACATACCAGAGATGGCTGGGAGCATTGTCGTCAAAGAGAGAGGGTGTTGACTTAAATCCGGGACAGTCTTTGTTTTGTAATCTTCAGGACTGATGTTATTTGCGAGTACACGAAGAGGGGCCTGTAGAAGCTCGTTATCAAAGTTCACGAACGCGTTTTCTATTGCTTGAGAGACACGCCCAGGGTCCGCGTCTAATGGCGCTTTGACGGCTTTCGAGGGTGCCAACCAGAGGATAGACCTGAGTCTATTAAGCAAACCTGACTGAGCTAATGCCTTAGGGTCTTCTATGAGTTTGGAAAGCTCAAGCGCGACGCCTTGAATGAGAACGCGTGATAATAGCCGCGAGGTTTCGTAACCTCCATGACCGTCCATTACACTAAAGAAGAGATAATCGCCAGGAGCAGAGGGGTCTGATACGTCCCGTCCAACAATTTGATTAGAATGCGCGTCTTCTATAGGACTGTTGGATGCGAGGTTGGCGGTTGTATATTTCCATGATGTGCCATCCGGTCGAACGTGTGATTCCGAGGTAGCGTTTTCTTGAATCCGAGCGTCCAATTCCTTCATTGGCAAAAGCGGAAACGAGCGCGTTACCATTTCTGATTTTCCTGAAGGTCCCTTTATCCTAATTGGAAAGTCAAAAGTCTGCGGCGCGTTATAACGAGTCTTGTAGTAGTAATAAGCTGGAGCGCCAATAACCACAGTGACAGCAACGGGCTTCCACGCTCGGCGAAGCATCCTCAACGAGATATGAATGATACCGTTAATTTCGCCGTATCCTTTGGATAGTCGAATGGTTTGGTCGGCCTGACAGGGTTATCGCCGGGTATTACGGTGAAGAGAAAGAGTGAAAGCCTCAGAGCTGCATTTACTAATGATGCAAATGTCACACATCCTTGACGCGTGACTGTGTTAGTGCCGAAACTGAGCTCACGTTCAGCTGTTAAATTTTAATCACTATGCAACTAGTACTAGTACTGGTCCTACACTTCTCTGACTCAAGCACGATGATATGAATCCCGCGCGGCCCTCATAATTTTACTTATTGTCGCTTTCCAGAGACACAGACTGCGAAAGTGAACCTCTCAACTTGGATATTTCGCGAATCATCTCAGTGGTCTTCCAACTTCAATCAACATTTATTGGATTTTTGGCTCTGGATCCCAGGAAGGCACTGGAGGGCCACTTAGCAATCGCCTCAGTGGTGCCACTATCTCTTCTAGGTTTTCTTCGAGTCCATTTGAATTGGATCTGAAGGAACATTGCCATTGACTTTGGGCTCCTCGTTCTTCTGAAGCATAGCTTGTCATTGATGGCCACATTGCACCTGCTTGAGGGCCATGTCTTGTAATGCACCATATATACTGTAAGATGGTGCTCTTACATTCATAGCAACAATGATGATGACCATACCAGAACTCAGATGGCAGACAGATGGATTGGTAGCAAAAATTCTATCACTATTAGTTAGAACTTCAAAGTAATCTGCTGCACATCATGATGTTGATTTACCTTTGCAATTGTGGGAGAAAATGCACATTTTGTCAGTGCGCAGAAGTCGTCGATTTGATCAGGAAAAATGCCAATCTACCATTTCGAATTGTTCAGCCAGGGGTGGGACACGGGACACAGTGGACGAAAATTTGCCTTTGGCCAATGCTGAGGTGGCCTGGGACGTGCAAAAAATTTCGGCCAAAGCAAAAATTTTGTACTTCTTCTCAGAGGAGATGTTGAATAATTTTTGACTTTTTTCCCCTCATTGCAGGTCAAATTGAACTGCTTCCTTCATGTTCACACTGTTTTGGAGCTTGATTAGACTGAAAACAAGTTTCGGCCAGTCCTCGGGACACATTTTGGCTTCATCCAGGCTGCCCAGGACCAGGGACAAATGACTGATTTCAGCCACATCTACTTGCCTTGGGACATGGGACAGATAAACAGTTTAAAATGATACAGTATTCACCAAAATTGATTCAAAAAACAGAGTGATAGGAAGATATGCAATTAATACAATAACAATGCAAGGTAAAAGTACAATGGCAATGGTATTACAAAAATGATGCAGAGATGAGAGCAGGTATGCAAAAATACAGATAGACAGAAAACAAAACAAGTTGAAGACAACAAGTTAGGGGGTACCCATGACAGTCTTGGCAGAGCCTGCTAATTGTGCACACACTTCAACAAAGAATGGATCAGTCTCCATGTCTGGGAGACTGTCTGTGTCCCAAGAGCCATGGTTATCTATGAAGAATTTTGAAGCCCCTTCTGAAGGGGCTTTCACCAGGAAAACATTTGCAGCAGCCTGGTCAAGGCTTTGGTATGGCAGAGAGATATTTAATTCCTGAAGTTCATCTTCCAGTGACATGGAGTAATTGCTTTTGATAAGTCCCATCTCACTAGGTGTTTCCAGAAGGCTTGACTCAGAAAATGCATCAGAGTTGTTGAGTGAGTTTGAATCTTGGCCAGGAGTCTGAAGGTGAGCTGCATAGAACATTTGCGCATACTCCTCTAAACTGGGTAGCCAACAAGTACTATAGTAGAATGGGATGACAGTGAGGTAGGAGTAATACTGTGGTCCAATAGCATTGGCCCAGGCAATATTGGTACCTTCTTCTGGAGGAGTGACAACAATGCGGGGTGTGTCAGGATGCATGGATTCCAGGAGGATTTCATGACAGGTTCCGTGATATGGTTGTAGAATATCCTAGCCATAGAATCAGTTAAGCAGCGATCAATGTTGAGACCGGATATCTCACATCGTCATAATATTGTACAGTGCATACCTTCACAGGAAGCAACATTAATTCATAGAAAAAGTTGAAAATAAATTAAAAAACCAAATCGTGGCTCACCATTGATTTTAAGTTCGACGAGTTCCTTGAACGCTTCAATGAAGATAGAGGCCCTACAAAGGACTCCAGTTTCGAAATCTCCAAATCACTTGTGCTCCGAGAAGCCGGCAGACATGAGGCAACTTGTTGTAGCAGAGGTATTGAAGGATCGGATTGTGGAATCATTCTGTTGTTGTCGTCCGAGAGCGCATCACTTGATGCAATGAGAGCACCAGTCAACTTCGCCTTGTATTCGACAGCCTAGATTTATAAAAACAGAAAAATTGAGCCATCATCGACGGAGCTAATGGTAGGTCAAGGAAAGCGTACCTGTACATCCTGGCTTCTGCTATATTCCGACAGCGTACCGGTGCCATCCGTTTCGCTGTATGTCGATAAGGGAGTTTCAGTGAGCGATGAAAAGCGAGCTTCGTTGGCCCCGAGACCACTGCCAGGACCTTCGTTTGTTGATTGACACGTGATGCTTAATTGCTTGTCGGCAAAACCGATAGCGTTTGTGCCACTGGGTGACATTGGGAATGATTTATGGGCGTGCTTCAACTTGGGAGTGCGGGATCTGAACATCTTAAAGATGCTTTTAAATGTAAAAGAAACCCTAGGCATGTTGGAGAGTACGTGATGATGTAGTAGATGAAACCGTATGCTTTGAAGTCGATCGCAGCAACGGTCGCGTCGGAATTATACGGCGGCGCGCTTCGTCGCGCACTGGAGGCAATTATAGGTGTCGAGGGGGAGAGCTGAAGGGATGGCGACGGTTGCGGCAATGTAGTGGTAAACGAGATTAATGAGGCCTTAATCTACACTCGGATACTATTTGAAGGAGCAGTGCAGTGCCACCGTGGCCCGGCGATGTCGCTTAAGTAGGAACATTTGTGGCGTTATGCACTTGTTCCCGCACTTTGCTTCGTCGTTTATCTGCCATATGGGGAAATTCGGACCATCAATGCCACCCACAAATCGGCCCACAGGTTGCCACTTGCCATCCAGATGGGCTGAGAAAAAAAAAAAAAAAAAATATTACTGCAGCATCAAAGGAAAGGTTAGGTGCCCTTGAAATCGAAGATTTTTTATTTTTATTTTTATTTTTTTTGGAGAGGAAACTCCTGCAATAACACTGGTATTGTTGAGGTGAGGCTTGACGGACACGATACAGTTCGAGGCGATGTGCAAGCAGTGAAATGACGAACTGAAATTAGCTTGTGGACAAGGCGATGATATACGGGCCACATGTAAGTGCACACAATACGTGATATTGACAAGAAAAAGAGGCATGGCATTCAAGTTTCTTGCGGATCGCTATAACGGGTGAAACTTCGGTGTATAATGGCTTATCATGCCGTTTTAACCTCGAGTCCAGCAGGAAGAGGCCCCTCATCCGAACGACGGCCAGAAACCTTGACAAAGGATTCCATTGCATAGTCAGCACCCGAGACCTGGAGAAGTCGTTAGCCGGAAATTATTTGAATTTGAACGACTGACCCATTGTACAAAATCCCGGAGGAAACTTGGTAACTGCTGCGTGAATGGGATGAAATGAACGAAGAATGGAATATAGACTGTCTGTGAATGCTGATCGTCAAGAGCAGCAATGATCCGCTTGACCACTTGAACGGGTTGTACGGAAGGAGCAAGGAACTTGAAGAATGAAAACGTTGGAAAGGTGACCGTTTGGAACATAGGCGTGAGCACATGCCCGGGACAAACTAATGTCGTTCGGATTTTAGGGCAATTGTACCTTGCTGAGACTTCAGTTACTGAATAATATATCAAGGAACGCAAAAACTTCACCTGTTATCAAGCTCGTATCTCAGCGATTCATGCATTGCAATGACAGCAGCTTTGGAAGCACAGTAATCGGCTAAGGCAGTGACTAGTTCAGAGTGCATCAATGATTCAACAAATCTGAACGCACACATCTGAGCGACACCGGTCATACCCATGGATGACGACATTGTGACCTATGGAACATAGACATTAGACAGAATAAAACATCCATAAAAAAAGCATCTACGATATGTCCCGTCTTTCTTTTCAGCATGCCCGGAAGGAAGGCTTTCAAGACCCAGAAGTGTGACAGGGTATTAGCTCCGAAAGTCCTGTTTGATTATCTAACATCGCACTGCGCCGCATAATTTGAGGACTCACTGGTTGATATCCTCAGGCAAAAGGTCTAGAATAAGCTTCCCTTGAACAACGCCCGCATTGTTGACGATCATGGTAGGCTCGCCGATCTGAATGTGTACATGTAAGCGACAAAGAGCCATCTAAAATCAAATCGTTCACTTCGTCTATAACTTTCTTTGATACTGCCTCGACCTCTTCCCACTTCGAAACGTCGCATTCATAATATGCAATATTGTCTGATGAAGGTGTAAGCGACTTCCTGTGCGAACAGAGTGTGAACTTAGTCTCACAGTTTTCAGTTTCAATGGGTTTAATGTCCAACACGACGACAGCAACATTTCGAACGGCCAGCGTATTTGCCAGAAGTTCTCCGATACCCGATGAACCACCAGTAATGATGACAATTTCCTCGCTCCAGTCAAACGCACTTGGACCAAATAACAAGCTTCCCTGATTTCGATATAGCTTTGAATACCATTTGACGAACCCTGTGAATAGTCAGAAAATTAAATAGGTCCTAGCGGTTGCAACTCACAGAAAAGGGAGATGAATATCCAGTAAATGGAAGAATAGACGATTTTGGGGTGGTCGAGCTGGAAGCCTTGAAAATAGTAGAAAATTGGCATAAAGAAAATAAAGAAAGGGCCTTTAGTAGGAGTAGTTTTAGAGATAGTGTCACTAGGAGTTGAAGGGGCAGCTCACTGAATGCCGTATTCGCCAGCACTTTCATTATGAGATCAATATCGAGATTGTCGAAGATTGGCGATCCATCGGTATTAGAGCGACCGTTTTCCATATTAATGTTTTAGAAAAGTCAGGCGCAGCCTTCAAAATGTGATTAAGGAAAGTATGTGCAGAGGAAAGAAACAAAAGGTGGACGACGTTGTGCATTTCGTCGCTCTGAGCTCATCATGATCTCGAACGTCAAAGTGACTGATGCCGGTGACCGGCGACCCTAATAGAGGGATTGCCGAGACTCACATGACGTTGAACCACTAACGTGACTGCACTGACACAGAGTGAATGCATTTCCTGAGGAAATGCATTCCTCCACATCTTATGCCCAGCAACATTACCATCGATGATTTTTTTCTCATTCTTCTCTGATTTATCCTAGATGTATGGAAAATCGAACTCAATCTTATGCCACCCAAATTAAAATGCCTCCGAGTCAAACAACTTTGCAACTTTCGTTCATTTGAATGCATGCATCACTGGCAAACCATACAGTACCTCTGGAAATCTGGCTAGTATGGCTGAGAATTTGTTCAATACTGATCGGCCTTGATCTGGATTATGGTAGCGCTTTTTGTTCGATTTGCTACTACTAATGGACCATGCAAGTTAACCTATAGGCCAGCTTCGCAGTTCTAGAGGCACATCCTATTCTCTCATTCTTGGGTTGATGTATTTTATTACCTCGTGTGTTGCTAAAACGGATAGGATCTACGATCGTTGGTGTTAATTGGCAGCAGAGGCATGATGTCACGCTTGTCAGAACTTGCGTGGATGCACAGGCTCCTCCCCATTTTTGATTCTTATCCCCTCGATTTTAGCGTCCCTTTGGATTTGACCGTCTCGCTGAATGGGAAACGTCAATGAGAGTAAAGAAAGGGGAAGAGTGGACTCTCCAGGCTCTGATTCCACCGTCGATTTTGAGGACAATGACAGTCTCTCATCCTCAGTGCTGGTAAGCAGTTACAAACTATGCTCTGGTGAATATCGTCTCAATAACTCTCTCGCCTTTATAGGATTACGACGCCAGTACCTCGGACCTGCCCATCAAACTCGTAAGAGAATTTCATACGCAGTCCACGTCATTCTGTGTGCGGTAATGACCAACTTGACAGTTTTTTCCGTCCCGCCCATCTCCTTCCGAATTTGAATCAGAAGACCGGGATCCATTGAGAGCAGCAGAACTATCTAAGAATCCAAATTTGCCCAACATTCATGATGTGGAACCTCCTACGGTTCAACATGAAGTTGCATATACTAAGGCACCTGAACCGAGAGAGGAGCTTCCGAAAGACGATTCCTTTCCTTTGTCGGAATCGGCCCTCCCTGTCTCGTTCGACCTACTAGTGGAACCGAGTCCTATTCTCAGTGATGGCTCCGATATATTCCACACGCCAGACATGTCAAATTTGGACCTCGTCGAAAGCAATCTTACCGAATTCCAAGTGCGCATATAGTCTTCCTTTTTTGAAGATATGCCAACTGATGTCGATGTCACGCAGACCTCATATGGAGTTGAAACAAAATCAAGTTTTCTGCCTGCAGATATTTCTAATGCCCACATAACGCAAGTTTCAGAAAATGTCCATGCTCATCACGTACTGCTAGGAGCCACAGAATATACGCCGGAGGAATTGTTTATCCAACGGCTGCAAGGCGAGAGCACCACAATACTGCCAATCCAAAATCGAATTCTTGTCAAGAAGGAAGTTTTTTTCGAAGACGAAGAAATCAAGGAACTTAATTATGCTGAAGTTTGCGAAGAACACGAAAAACTACAGTCCGAATCCCTAAGACAAATCACCAAAGACACCAATTCCGAAGAGTATATTACTTCCTCCCGAGTGCCGTATTCGACCGTACACAAGATGGCTGAAAGGCAAGCCATTACTGTGATCGGCAAAATCTCAGAGAGCTCTGAAGACTTACACTCTTTTTCTGCCGAAAAAAACGCCGCGGATCATCAGCATGATGAAGGCCTTTTTTCTATTTTGGTTTTCGAACGGGATGCGATGGAAGTAGCCAATCTGTGCGGAACGGTTTCTTTTACTCCCCAAGTCCAAGCCCACCAGGAATTTGAGTCTGAAGGTTCGCTGCCGGATTTACGACGATGGGCATCATTGCTTGTTCATGAAAGAGCCGTCAATGAAGAGCCGTCTCTGATTGAAGAAACTACCAAAGAGTTGACGACTGCCAACGCCATTTTTTTAGACGGAAGCCCAGCTCCCAAGTCTAGGTCTTCTCCTCTCAGCATAGATTGGGCATACCCTATTGATGATGGTGCTGCGCCGCTGCCCAATATAACCAGTTCTGCAATTGAAGAAGTTGTTCCAGATTTAGAATCTGATACAAACTCTCCCCTTTTTCTTCCGAACCCCTACGTTGCTCTTCCAAACTCTGCGGACTCGAACTTGCCACTGGATATTAGTAGCTCCGAAGCTCAAATTCCGCGTCTTTGTTTAGTGACTGCATCTGCCAACGCAGGGTCGTCCTTGGTCAACAAAAGCCAAACTCGTTATCCGTTTGACACTAGTATCGCGCCTGGAGAAGGCAAGGATGACAGTTTACAGGTAACTATTAGGTTACTGTTGCTCTTGGCAGTCATTGACGATTTATCAGGACCGAAGGAATCCCAAGCAGTCAGAATCACCCGTAACAGTCTCTCACATGCTGGGGATTTCTCCCGAGCCGTTTGCGTCACCGAATGAATTTAGCAAGCTCCAGGACGCCCTTGCAATACGACCCTCTTGCTCGCCCATAGAGAGAGCACCGCATGTAAGGATTGATGCATGCTTTTGATGTTACTTGTGGTTGACCCTTTCCATTCATAGCAGCAGTCGTTGGAGGGTTGTGTACCTTCATCAGCAACTAATAGTCCCGACGCAATAGAGCTGGATGTTGCTCCTGCTTTATTGAACCCCGAAAACCAGGGAATTTTGGCCGCTGTTTTCGATGAAGTTTGTGGCGCAGTACTGGTTTCAACAGGTGCAAACGATATTTTCGCACCAATTCCAGGAAAGATGGACATCCTATCTGTCACGGTATCTGAGATGCCGAACGCTGAGCGAAAACAAGTAATTGATGATAAGGCCAATCCCGTCGAACCTCACCAAGCTCAAATCAAACAGTTATCCTCTGATTCTCAACATACTTCAGAGTGTCCTAACTGGGCTTTAGCTCCTATCGATCCACCGAAACCCACCAAAGGATCCGAAAAACAATTAGCAAAGGTGGATAGCAAGCGATTCTTAGCTCGCAGAGGCAAGCAGAAAGCAGACGACGCGGTATCAGCTGTAGCAATACCCCAAACACCCACCCTATATCCAAGCGATCATGTTAGTACGACGCTTGCATACTTCCCAGAGCCTAAGGAAGCCCACAAGTCGTTGAACGAATCGAAGGCTGAAACTTTACCACGCGATAAAGGCCAACAATTTTCTTTGAATCAGTCAATTAGCAACGCTGCTATATCCCTGGTAGGATCATCTAAAACGACTTCAAGCTCTGAAAAGACCCGCACAGGACGATCCAAGTTTGATAAGAACCGAGAACATATTCGTCCGAACAGTGGGACGGAGATTGTTCCCGCACCAAGCGACATGGGGGAAGACGTCCGTGCTCATGCAAGCACCTATCCCCACAAGCCTGCAAAATTTACCGAACGACGCGCTCCGGACAGCTCAGTCTCCTTCCTGTTGACTAATCCACTGGGCTCAGTGGGAGTACTACATGATCCTACTCTTATAGCGCTTGGAGAAGATACAAATGTCAAGCTCAAGGAAATTCAAAAATCCCCAACTGTTTCTAATCTCTGCGACTCCTTCTCTGCTCTCACTCTTGAAACCCAAGGGAAGAAGGTGGAAGTTGAAACCTTCGAAGACAAGATTGTGGCAATCTTGTCAGAAACTCATCGCAACAAGCACTCCGATATTCGGTCGTTGAATTTTTCATCGAAGAAGGCTGATACACTAATGGAGTCTCAGCCATCGTCCCCTTCATTCAAGGTGCCCCACGGAAGTGATCCAGCCAGGGTATCATGGTCCTCGGATGAACAAGAGTTTCAAGCGAACAGGCGCCCAGCGTCATTGCCCTGGCGCGCTGGCATTGCTAAAGCTTTATCTCGTCATCTGGAAATTAGTCAAGAGTCTCAGCACAACTTATCATTCTCAGCGATCAAACACCAGGCTATTCTCAAAGCAAGTGCCAATGAGGATTTTGTTCATCATACCGCCGACAAGACCCTTCAGGTTGGCCACGAAGAGTTTCCATTACATGCGCGGGAGTACGGAGAACCAGTCAGAGTGAATTTGCCGAGCACAGTGAAACCGTTGGAAAGATTGGAACGGCTACCGGATTTATCACAGTCCGATTTTGGTGGCACCAGTAATCATACAACTCGTCCTGCATTCTTCTCCCACATTCCGGTGGCTACCCGAGTCCTCGTCAACAGATCTGTTGGCACGGAAAATGACTCTGTTCTCCCAATCGCCCCGATGTCGTTTGTGAATGCAGAAAGTTGGCAATCTACAGCTCCATTTCATCTGGTACAGCGAACATCAGCCATGTTGACCCAACCAGATGCAAATCAGCTACGACCAGGTTATCGGTACAACACTGTTCCTCTGCCCGAGTCGCATCCTCGAGAATTAGGCAGCGCGTCGCAATTTTTCAAAAAACCAAAGGCTTACCAGGCCCACCAACACTGCGTGCCAAACTTGTTTGCTGAGACAAATCAGACATCAAGTTCCCGACTCTCAATGCTTGCAGGTCCCGCGCCTCAAACACAATATCCATTCTCGGCGCTGCAGCGGGCGAAGAGTAGGGAGTTTTTGAACAATTCTTATATGCAAGGACAGTATTGCGAACGAAAACACATCGAACATGCGCGCAGCAATTATGTTGGGTTGACCGACTTTTCCATGAATTTCCAACCTGCCACAGAAAATATGGAATGGGGATATACACAACCGTCTGGACCATCAGATGCCCCTTTCTTTAGAAACGGTCGTCGTAGCGTGAACGAGCCAATCCCTTCAGGATCACAGGAAGTATATATCCATCCACAAGATCTCCAGCACCACAAGTTTACTTTTCGAAATAACGCCAAGTGAAGCAAAGAAAGATTCCGGAATGAATACAGCGATACCCGATATTTACATATACGCACCACATAATTCTCAATATTGTCAGTAGTCAGATAAAGCGGTGATTGGACTCTCCCTTAGAACGAATGGACTAAAATTGCGATACATCGATACACTGCGGTATAAGGGAATACAGACGAACGGGCTAGGTAAAGGTAGAGTACATGTCAACTGACATCATATGGAGAGTCAGGTACTTCAAAGGTCAACAACCGCAGGTGGTTGGATATAAGGAGGGCAGAAACCTGGCTGCATGGAAGACCACCGCGACCAGCAAGATGGCGCAGAAAGAGGATAGCACCAAGAGGCCATACAATCAGTCTCTAGAATTCGAAAGCGGAAGGAAGAAATTTGGAGGTCAAACTTGAACATTTTCCCTGCATAGCTTTAACTTAGTCAAACTTGAAACACCTTCCAGATAACCATAATCGGCTTACGGCGCTTGCCCAATAACGTTCCCAACGGGGTTATACAAGCAAACATACAGCGAAGCTTGTCCAAGAGATGGGTCAAAAATGTTGTTGCACTGCGCGACTGCGCAGCCTAATTGAGTTGTCGATTTCCACACGACTTGGGTGAAGAGGAGATAGGATGGGTCTGCTGGGTTATATTGGGCTAAGAAGGCAATGTCGCGACGAATTAAAACAAACAAACGCGAGAATAAGAGCTTGTTAGATTACCTTCATCTCCGATGAAGCTTGCAACTGCAGCATCGATAGAAAAGACACCAGTTCCTGCGACGATGTTTTCACCATAGAGTTCGTTACTCAGGATGCCACCGGTATGTCTGAATTGACACTGATCCGCCCAGAATTCAGCTTTTTGGGCTAGAGATTCAGACCATTCGAGGGCAGTCGCATTGTGCACGGCTCTGATGACATTGTGCGAATCGAGGAAGGCTGCAATCTGGAGAGGTAAACCACGGCTGGCGACTGAGCTGAGCGCGGGCTGAGGTGGAAGAAGAGGCGCTGCGAACACAAGGGTGGAACAAAGGAGGGAAAGGGAAAAGAAAAGAGTGCTGAAGAACATATTGGAAGCTCAAAAGAGTGGCAGCGGCGAGCTTTAGCAAGCCTTGGATTTAGATACAGCCCACGAAACGAAGAGTGTGGTAAAGAAAGAGTTGCAATAAATTTCTACTCTTCGTTGCCAATTGGTTGCTAAGGTCAAGTCGGCCCGCGTGCGACACGGACTTCAACATCCTTCATCCACGTATGTAACTAGTAATATATAACCGAGGCTCCTCCTTATAAGTACTGCGTGCATGCAGCATGCTTTCCTCGTATATCTTTAGCATATGTTATAGATCAAATACCGGACTAACTCCTCCTCATAATTAGAAACGCGGGGGATTCGGCGAATCATATTGAGGTTCGATCCTTGATCCAGTTTTTTCAGAGAATTGAACTTGAAGAATGGAAGATATGCCGCTTTAAATAAAGCATTGGTTCAGTGGATATCGTCCTAATAATACCCTCCGCTGATGCAAGGTTTTCATGATTGAGTCACGGTAATTGACAGTGGCGACAGATATCGGTATCCGTGAGATGGCCCTCAAAGCGTATGCATGAATTGTACTCGAGCGTGGGTTCGGATTTCGATACTTTTACGCATTGCAAAATGGTAAAAAAGTGGATGCTTAAGTTACATCGTAGAGGAATGGATCATTATTGCACCGGTACTGGTCGAATACTATATTCTCTCTTGAAGGCTTCCTGATCCTTTTCTTTGGTTTTGTATTGCTCCGCCAACGTTGCGATAACCTTAAGAATCTGAAAAGCGCTGTCAATATGTAGCGACATTAAAACTATAGTGGGACATACCCCATCGCGATTGGTCTTGAGAGCAGGATTGACTTCCTTGACCGTCCGTTCTACAAGAACGCCGCCGATGAGACGGAAGCATTTGCGGTCAGGATCTTCTGCCAAAGCTTCATCGAGAGTCACGAGAACAAGACTGCAGCAGCTCATTAGATTAGCTCAGCTGATGTATGAAAGATAGAGACGAACCTGTGCTCATCTGCCTCTGATTCTAGTTCACCAATCTTTCTGGCTAGAGCCTGAAGTTCATTTTGCAATCGGATATAGGTTTGCTGTATCTCTGGCTGGATGGAATCAAGATATCGAATGAAATGAGGTGTGTGAGGCTACATACCCTGATCTGTGAGGGCAGGGGCCTTTGCCTTTGCTTTTGCGGCTGCTGAGGACATAGTGGAGGCGTCTTAGAGTTTGGAGCGGCGTGATTGGACGGGGCATATGTGACAGGCGTGACCCTCACCTTTCCGTGGTCTGACCTCGCTCCAGCACTTGCATTGCTCCGCCGTTGCTGGCACCGTCCACGCTCCTTCCGCCATGTTGTTCTCAAGAACACGTCTAGTCCTTGGCCTCCAGCCCCGCTTTGTTCTTGCACCACGCGCCAATTCCATCCGTTCTGCACTGGTTGCCCACCGTCTCATCTCCAACTCGAGCTGCTCCCATGCCCAACACCAACACGATCACAGGCAAACCTTGGAACATCTGTCCAGCAAAATCGACGAGCGTCATTCCCACAATGCTCACATTTTGCCCGCCGAGGTTGACGCGCAGGGCAACGAGCTGAATCCTTACAGGCACGGACCCAGCGCTCTCGATAAGGCCGTTCATCTATTCTTCTTCACAGAGATCATCCGAGGTCTGTTGCAGGCTTTTATGTCATCGGGTGAGACGCTCAATCCCTTATTCAGGCATGTGGATTGTGCTCGAAAACTTTTTCCGACCTCCGTATACAATCATGTACCCTTTCGAGAAGGGTCCTCTGTCGCCCCGATTCCGTGGCGAACACGCGTTGCGCAGATATCCCACTGGCGAAGAACGATGCATTGGTCAGGCTCGGTTCTGCATAAACTTTGGCATTCTGCTGACAGTACGTGGAATAGCTTGCAAGCTCTGCGAAGCCATTTGCCCTGCACAGGCAATCACTATTGAGAGTGAGGCTAGGTTGGACGGTTCGAGAAAGACCACTAAATACGGTATGTGGCGTGTCAATTTACTCTTGAATAATATATTCAAATCCTCCTCGTTGTTTCCATAGACATTGACATGACAAAATGCATCTACTGCGGTTTTTGCCAGGAAGCCTGTCCCGTGGACGCCATTGTCGAGAGTATGTATCTGCGTCTCTTGTGCAAAGTGTCAAAAGATTAAACGATACCTTCTGCAGCTCAAAACCAAGAGTTCTCGGTTGAGAATCGGGAAGAACTGCTCTATAATAAGGAGAAGCTCCTCGCAAACGGTGACAGAGCCGAAGCTGAGATTGCGGCCAACTTGCATTGTGAGTAGCTGTGGCGCTCCTTGGGATTAAAACACGCAGCAGGTTAATTTATTAATCTTTCAGCCGACCACGTCTACCGGTAGTGCCTGTTCCACGCTATTGTGTGCTGCGAACGACATGGCCTTGGGATATCCGCTGTCTAATTATTCTAAATAGACGCCCACAGTTGATTCGGAATCCGACGCTTTGTTTATATTACAGAATTATAGCAACGAAGAAAAGAATTTTTTAACGGTCATTATTCATCATTTGCACTGACAATACATTCCAAAGCCGTCAAGATAAATTTCAGGATTTGCCTTGCAACAGCAGTGACTAACTCATTGACTTGCTCAGCAAACCTTTTAAGGGATCGGGTTCACCGGGACGGAGTCAGGACACACGCAGATCTCACGTGTTTAGGTATGCTTGCTAGGGATGTCGTTGGAGATCGGAAAACACAACCGCAAAGTTTGACACAGATTCCATCAAGCGTACGGCCATTGACTCCGTGCTGTGAACTGTCTTAATTTTTGTTTCTCCTTCGAACATTGGACTCATGCTAATGAAGCTTTTATGAATACAAGGGTATCAGCGTGCATCGCCTTCTCAGAAGAGTACGGCATCGTCAATCTCAGTGTCTAAAAAAGGAACAACTCCCCGTTCGCTGAGAAACGTGTATATGGCCGCCTCTGCTCGCAATCTGAATTCCGCTTTGGAGGCCACACATACCAACCTATCAACGCTATCGATCCACCAACTCAATGCGTCATCGCTGCGAGTGTCAAGATAGGTGAATATATTTTCTCACCCTCCATAAGTTCGTGACTCAGTTGTCCAATAATAACAGTACCCCGAGCCAAGGACTCCTCTCTTGGTCAAAGAAACCCTCGATGTCTGGCTGCTTCGAGAAATGAGAGTGACACACGGGAATATGATGTTCTGCGGTCGCGGAAACTGCTCTTATGATAACTCCTCTGTAATTCGGCAATATTGTCCGCCCAACGATCGGGGTCGGCGCGGATACTCGTGTTGTGGCTACAAGAAAGTATATGCATGACGCCGTCTGACAGAGATTTCCGCTCCAGGTGTTCTTTACACTGCGGATGGGTGGGTATGAGCTTTGATTTATCACCGTGTGATAATGGCTGATTTTTGCTAGGATAGCCTTCCATTTCGCGCATCTTGGTTGGTCGGCATCGAAATGCGGTGTGATCAGGCTAGGATAACAATGCTGCTCAGGATCTTGTCAGCCGCGATCTTACGTTGCTGAACCCACCTTCCTTTCCATTCTGGATAGACGTTATCAAACGTCGAATATGGACCTGCTTTCTGGTCTCTGCCTTGATATGGGTGTAATGGGCATCAGTCAGAGTGCTGCGCAAAACAAGTGAGATCATTTTTTTCCATCCAGTTGTTGGCACCAAAACCAAACCAACCGCTCTTGACGAAACCTTGGCTCGCTTCGCGCTGTAGAATCTCAACCTCGAATGTCCGGATTTTACGTCGTTCTTCCCGATCATCCTCGTCATACGTTGCCTTGAAGGTGCAGCAGGAAGATGATTTACAGAAGAAGGATGGTCACAGTATTCCGAGGCGTCGCCAAAAACCTAAATTCCGCTCTGCAGCGCGCCCTAAAAAGGAACGGCCCCTATCTAAACATCCCATTCACTGTGTGAAGCGGCCAGGTCGGGGTGCCGGTCGCAATGCTGGGGCTGGGCCGAAGGCATTGGCACAAACAGCAGCACCACTTTTGTCCGAGGACTGCAGTAGGACATCTCGCAAGAATCCGCCGACACTGCATGCGTGTCGGTGTATCACTGGTTCTACGGGCGAGAAGGAAACCCCGCCTGCTGTTAACGCGCTGCTCTCGCTCGCACGACAGTCTGTGCAGATGCAGACTGACGCGATGGGCCGCAGGCCATGTGTCATGGACGTGATTCTGGATCTGCAGGACCGCGTTCGAGGTGCCGTGCTACCTGAGGCGCGCGTCGCGGCGTATGCTGTAGCTGCCGTGCGGTGTAATTATGGCGGCTGCGGCGGGGACGATGCTCTTTCTCAGTACAACGCCGCCCCCGCGTCTGCGCCTCCTCCGCCCTGCCATGCGCAGGGAACTTATAATTTTGGCGACCAAACGAGCTTGACGCTGTACTGGGCCGACCAGGCCGCACGCTGGGCTGACACACAGTCCGTCGATGGGGGTCCTAATAATGGTTTGCCCATGGTAGGGTTTCCCGAATCCGTCGAGCGCTCGACGGTTCAAATGAAGGGGATAATCTCTCTCGATGGCCTTGCGAATAGCGGCGGTGGTGATTGTGAATTGTGATGTCATTTCCGTATGTGGCAGCCGCAGTGCAAGGAGGCAGTGGAGTCCGTCAAATGTGTGTTATCTGACGGCTCTGAATGAAGGACCGAATGTGATTTCTCGTATAGGGAGATGGGGCCCAGTGGGCGGGAGGTGTATACCACAACCGTTCGTTTTTCTCAAGTTAGGCCCGAGGCTATGATTATTATTAATGAAACTAGGATGATATAATTTACGTGTGCAACGTAAGGCTAGCAGCCGGATTTTCATCTGCTTAGCTGGGGCGCAGCGGGTTGGAAATTAACACATGTGTTAATTGAAAGCGTTCGTTCGGTACACAGGACTATGATTTATAATCTACATACACATAAAGATCACCGCGACGAGGAGAACGGCGGCGTCGATGATGATGTCATTTTCCGTATGCAGCGGCGGTAGACGCAGAGTGTCGCGCGCCGAGCATTTCGAGGCGTTGAGCATATGATCCTTGTCGATGACCAGGACATATAGAGTCCGAGCGGGCGCCAAACATATGCCATCCACTTTACTCAAAGCGTTCTCTTACACATCGTGTTTTACCCTCTGTATCCTGATCAGGCGAAGTGAATGGGGTGCACCCGACGCCACTAGAATGCATTCCTTCCGACCTTATTAATTGAATTCGAAACGACCGCTTTGCGATAGTACTCGATGCTTACTTATAGCTGTGAATTGAAAGAACTTCAGAACCTGGTATGTATTGTATTACTTTACTATCATGTTCCGAAGCCTACTTACTTGCAACTGTCATTGGATTTAGCTACCCCACACTGGACGTCCAGCACACAGCAGAATCCGGAAATCATATCATATCATGTCGCTCAACCCCGGAAGGTTGAGTTGGGTGGGTGCGCACGGTAGTGCATGGCCAAATTGCCGTTCCAACTTGTGTATTTTTACCCCAGCGCGAGAGTGGCAAAATATAGTACAGCATCTCTCAAGTAAGAATATTGCCGTAGTATATACGTAAACTCGACAAGACGAATGCAAAGATAGAGCCTGGGGATGTCGGTCGGTCGAGTTCCATGGACAGACAAGGCAGATAGGATCTAAACATCTGCCTGGCCTTACCCCACCGGCGCCGCCACGGTAAATGACATCTAGTGCTAGTCTAGACTTCTATCTCTGTCTCTATCTCTATGTTCGCATCTCACAAGCACTATATCCTCCCTTCCCCGAAGCGCCTATTCTTAGCCCGCGATCGTTCGTGCGGGCCACCGAACCAGCCAGCCAGCCAATGGAAATCACGGATCGAGTCGAAGGCACGGAAAACATCCCAAGGAAGGATGAGCTGGCTTGATCATGCGCTAGGCTTGCCCCGCAATCCCATCGCAATCAAATTCCACCGCCGAAATAGCCCCCTCGTCAGGCTAAAGTCAACTCTACCGCACCCACCTGGATGGGTGGGTTCCGCATCCCTAGGTACATACCGCCTGTACTTCTCTTTGATCGGCGTGGGCAATGTACCTAATTATGCGGGTGGACATTGATATGTTCGAGTTATATTGCACAAATCATGTCAATGATAACCAACCCTCCGAGTAGAAGCGCGATGACGTCAAAAGGATCGTATTTACGAGGGTAAGTAAGGTAAAGTAAAGCAACATCAAAACCCATTCAAGTTCCAAAATAGAGGTGCGATAGACGGTGCACAGCGTCGAGATCTCAATTCGATGGCGTGTACTTACTATTTACTGTGTAAGCGCATAGGAGAATGGACGGACTCGGAGGTAAGTACATACTCAGTTGTAACAGATGCTAGTCAAAACTAATCAATAAATTCGAAATCTAATCTGGAAGACAGCCCCGGTGTGCTTCATGACTGTCTCCGTCCCTATCTGCTGTACCCCTCCTGATCGAGGACGGTTTGAACTGTGCACTATGTACTTTACGCAATCCGATTGTCGCCCGGCGGAAGTCTGACAGCACATTGCCACGACGCGCGATTTTTATGTAGTACAGATTCAGAAAGTGAAAGACTGAAACGATGAATCAACGAAGACGTTAATGAACTGAGCTCAGGAACCAGAAAATGCAGAATGCAGTTACAAACAACAGAAAGAAAAGGACAATGTCAAACCAAAATAAAAGAGATTTCAAGTGTGAGGGGGCTAAAAAGAAACAAAAAAGAGTAGAAACCAAAAAAAGGGAAAGGTAAGGAGCGTATACAAATGGCTTACAGAACCGGGCTTACTGGGACAGATCATGGGCATAAAGGGGATAGATAGGGATAGGCAGCGAGACAACAAAAAAACCAAGCGCACGTACGCAGCAGCAGCAGCAGCCAGTAAAGTTCAAACAAGCAAACAGGCAGGTGCGCACCGCCCGATCGGCGCTGCACACCAGCACTAATTCAGATTTGCACCGCCGCGCCGCGGGATAGATGTCCGAAGCCGTCTGGGGTTGCATAATTGGGGTGGGCGGGGTTGGGTGGAGTTGTTTGAAGGAGGCGGAGAGAGTGTGTGGGCATGACCGCCGCGGGAAGCCAATTTTTTGTGAGGAGAAATAATAATGTAATCATAATGTCCGTTCTGTCATAACGGTCGCGTATGCAGTGCATACATGCGCCAATCGTCCATTCGTTTTTGGATCCCGCAGTAGTAGGTTGTTCGCTCGTTCGAGATGCGTTGGTCATCCTGAATCGAGCCGCCCGCCGCGCTGCGTATCATAATCTACGACGCGCTGCCTGACGGTACACGAGTTGTCTCCTCATGGCTCAGACTCACAGGCGTCGCTTCCCCGCTGCGACGCGCCGAGGAACCTGAGTCGCGGTCGCGGTGATAGCGCTTCCCGCTGCGCTCGCCTCCATCGTCGGCTGATTGAGATTGTGTGTGCATAGGATGGTGTCGCGCGTTACTGGTATAGTCAGCTCCAGGGGCGTAGCGCCCGCCCTCGTCGCCGCTATCGACGTCCATTTCCGCGCGAGTACGTTTGCGCGAGACGACGCCGTTACCGCCCGGCGTCGCTTCGCGGTCGAGCGGCTGGCCTGAAGGCGCAGGCGCAGGCCCCATCGAGGGCGCAGAGGGCGGGTAAGCGCGATAGTGCTCGCTCTCATGAGCGTACTCCTTGTCCCTCTGGTCTCTGCCCTCCATTTCCACGTCGTCGACAGACCCAGACCCACCAACAGGACGCAGGCGATACGAAGACGACGATCGCCTGTGCCTCTCCTGACCGCGCTCGCGCAGCTCGAGTTCACGCTCGCGGTCGTAATAGGCCTGACTGCGCGAGTCAGGACGGGAAGGAGGCGCGTCGGGGGCGCCGGAGCCCGAGGCAGATGCTGAGCCTGGCGTGTCAGAGCGCGAGAGACGCTGAGGCGGGGGTGGAGGAGGGTAAGCCCCACCACTGGGCGTACCGTGCGTGTCACGGTGCTCGTGGAAGTAAGACCCATGCTGGTCGCTGCGCTCTCGTTCTCGCTCGCGATCGCGACTGCGCGGCGGAGCGTGTGGATCATAATCGCCTCTCTCCACGCGCGCAGGAGGTCCATGTGGCGAACGGAGATGATGGTGCGCTGCACCACCACCGCTGTGCGACGATGGCGGTGGTGCACCATACTCGCTTCGCCTTTCATGCTCGCGGTGTTCCCACTCACGATCTCTATCCCTCTCCCTGTTCCGATGCTCTCTCGTCTCTCGGTGGTCGCGATGTTCGCGTTCCCTTTCCCTCAGTTCCCATTCGCGCTCCCACTCTCGTTCCCTCTCGAGATCGCGCTCGCGGTGCTTGCTGTCATCAAAGTCTCGCGTAATGTATGTACCGGGACCATGTCGCTGGTGAGGATGAACACGCTGGGTCTCGACACGGCGTGGTTCGATGGCCGCAGAGTGGTGCCCCCTCGCTGGCGGGGAGAGGGGCGTGTGCGGGGTGCGATCGTAGCTGCCGTGCCCAGCATGCGAGTCGACGGACTCGTGGGTGCGCCCTGACCGCTCGCGGTCGGATAACGGCGGACTGTGCATAGGCAGATGCTGCCCTGCTGGAGTGGGCGGCGGCAAGCTTTCAGCGTAGTGATGTGACGCCGGGGGTGGGGCGCCGCGGTACGAAGGCGGCGGCTGCAGGGCTTGCTGCTGCTGTTGCTGGTGATGGTGGTGTGAGCGCGAGGAGGACGAGTGGGAGCGCGTGCGGGCGTGCAATGGAGGACTGGCGGCGACGGGATGTGCATATGGCGGGTGCTGTTGCTGCTGCTGTTGAGGATGCGGTGGCGGCGGCGGTTGCTGGTGGTGGTGGTGTGCGATGGGCATTGGAGCCATGTTCTGGATGTGCTGGATGGGATCGTGGGCGCTGCTGGAGGGGACGCGGCGGGGAGAGTGGACGGAGGTATGCGGGGACAGGAGGGCGGGGTCGGGGCCGGCCCTGGGGGGCTGAGCGTAGGCGTGGTCCTTGTGATGTGTCACGGATGGCGGGCGCGATGCGGGGTGGTGGGGCGGCTGGGAGGGGGCGTGCTGGGGGAGCGGCTGGCGGTCGTGCGGGGGCGGTGACGGGGGCACGACGGCGAGGCGCTCGTAGAGAATGCTGATGACGGGGTGAGCGTGCGGACGGACGGACAAGACGGGAGAGGACTCACGCGCGCTCCATCTTCATCCTGCGGATGCTGAGCTTGGCCTGGAGGACCTTGAAGTGCAGCTTGTCATTGTCCTGGGGATGGTCAGTGAGCTGGCGGAGAGTAGAGCGAGGGAGATGGACAGACAGCTTCGATGTCGCGGACCTTGCGCTTGAGCTCCTTGTATTTTGCTTGGTACTTTGCATCCTCTGCGCCTGCTGCGATGCCGAGGCCAGCAGGGGGCTGCTTGTGCTTGGTGCGGGCGGGCGGGTGGGGCGACGACATCGTGATGGCCTAGAGCAAGATGTCTCTGTTGACATATTCAACGCTCCCCCAATTGCCTTTTTCGGCTCCAATCATCCCTTTCAACTTTTTTTTTTCTTCTTCAGTTCCACGGCTACGACAACACGACTACGCATGCATTCGCTTCCCTCCCTTTCTTCTCACATCATCGCACTGGCGTCGAGTGCGATGACGATAATGATGATTGGCGGCGAGTCCACCAGAAGCACCACGTGACCCGTGTTCTCCAAACTTCGTTCCTCGTTAGCTGGCCGTACTTCAAGTTCATTCACCACCACCACCCTCCACACCCTCCATATCCAGTACGTCGTCCCCCTTCTCATCCGCCCTCATCCGCAGCTGACATCCATCCCACAGTGTCTGCTCCCTACCGGCAGTGCGTCTTCATTTCTTCGCGACGGCGGCTTCCGGACTGACACAACTGCTGCAGAGACATGCCCCCCGCGGGGGGTTTCGAGTCCGTCAAGTATAAACGCAACCTGCCTACGCGCGGCCCCGGCGCATACGCCATCCTCGGCGGCGTAACCGCTATTTGTGCCTATGGCTTCTATCGTCTGGGCAAGGGCAATCTCGAGCGACGGTGAGTTGGCTCCTCTGGGCTCTGCAGCGATAATAATAGGCCCACAGCAGCATGGGTCAGCTGGACGGAGAACGTGTCACTCCTCTACGTGCGCCCAACGCTAAACGTGGTACCGTGTATCTGGATCCGGCCGCCCTTTTTTTTCCTCTTTTTGCGTCCTTATCAGTTGGCTGAAAAAGGAACTTGAGCTGATTCGGTACCACTTTAACAGGGAGTTGCAGCGCGAAAAGATGTGGTCGCGGATACACCTCATCCCGCTCCTGATGGCAGAAAGCGACCGCAAGTTGTACCTTGCACAGCAGACGATGAACGCTGCCGAGCGCGTGATCATGAAGGACGTCGAGGGCTGGGAGGTATGTCCATACGTTCATGGGTCAACGGAACGGAGAACTGACTGATTGGCGCTGCTGGTGCAGACGGGCAAAAGTGTATACAACAACCCGAAATACCGCGACGGCAGTATTGTGCTATGAGGATGTGCTGTACTTAGTAATTTGTGTAGATAGAACAATGAGGAAGCATGCATGGACAGCCAATGAGTGCGTTCCCGTAATAATGGGTCAGAACTGCCATTCTGGGAGACGGACTGGGTGGCTCGGATTGTACATGAGATCTTGCGCGTCTACTGTGGAATCCGGAGAAGACGAGTCATGACCCCGATTTCGAAACCCATTTCGAAACCCTATATTAGAGGGACGGCGAGGAGGGATGCTCGTCTCCGTCCCTCCCCCCCACCATGTCCTCTGCCTTTGACTACACAGACAACGATCACCTGATCTTCGGGCCCATCGATCTCGACGACGGCGCCGCCAACTACCAGTGGGACTCGTACGCAGAGATCGAGCCCGATGTCAAGCCCGTCTTCCCCTTCCACTACGACTACGGTCCGCACAACCCGTACGACTACAACCCCCAAGAGGACCCCGCCGCCCTCGCAGATCTCGCAACCTGGATCCACGATCCCGACCCGTCCCCCTCGTCCCCCATCCCCATCCCCTCCCCCTCAGAGGCCAGCTCCTCTTCCTTCTACCACGATCCCGCCTTCTCCCCCGCCGCCTTCCACGATCCCTCCGCCTTCTCCCCCGCCGCCTTCGCCGCCCTCCACCCCCTCCCCAGATCCATGTCCCCCCCGGCCATCGACGCGTCCCACCCCCCGCAGCGCCTCCGCGTCCACTCCACCATGTCCCCCCATCCCCCCGCCTGGGCCGCCCATCTCTGGGACGCCCCCTCCGCGCCCCAGCGCACCCAGCATCTCCTCACCCGCCCCGCTATCCGCCACTCGCCCCTCACCTCCGATGCCGCCACCCTCCGCCAGCGTCGCGCGTCCCACTCGGCTGCGATGGGTGTCGCCCAGCTCTTTCCCTCTACCAGCGCCCCAGCAGAGACGATCGCCCCCGGCCTTGGCCTCACGATGACGCGTGCATCAGGGCGCAGGGCAGACTCGATGACCTTTGGCGATGAGCGCGATGCGACGATACGGAAGAAGAAGCGCACCCCGGAGGAAGAGTCCCCTTCGCCCGTCGCGCCCAAGGCTGCCGATAGTCGTACGTTTGCTTTCTCTCCGATTGTGCTCTCCTCGTTATCTGACCATATCAGCAGCGCTTAAATCCGTGCTGCGTCCACCCAAATTGGCGCCGTCTGCGTGGCAACTCTACTTTACCGATTGGATCCAGAAACAGCAGGCGTCGGGCACTCGCAAACTTAATGTTGCTCAGGCGGCCAAGGAGGCCGGCCAGGAGTACGCGTGCCTCAGTCCAAGCCAGAAAGAGGTGAGTTGCATTTACTTAATGACGTCATATAACGCATCATCGTCCACTCATGTTACATTCTTATTGCGTTTCCTCTGCGCTCGTGCTTTTCCCGCCCACAGCCCTACAAGCGGCGCTCGCAGGCGATGAAGGAGGCTCGCGAGAAGGAGCATGAAGCTTACATGCGCACCCTCACACCCGAAGACATCAAGCGCGAGAACCTCTTCCGCGCCGCACAGCGCAAGGCGGGCAAGTCAAGGCGCAGCAATATCAAGGACCCGAACGCGCCCAAGAAGCCTCTGAGCGCGTACTTCATGTTCCTGCAGCGCATCCGTGCGCACCCGCGGCTCGTGCAGGAGATCTTTGGCGACGAGACGGAGACGACGAAGCAGAGCGTGCTCGCAGCGGCGAGGTGGCGTGCGATGACGGACGCGGAGAGGCAGCCGTTTTTGGCGCAGGCAGAGCAGGAGAAGATGGAGTACGAGGCAGCGAGGAGGTTGTATGAGGAGGGCACGACTGGGTTTGGGTCGAGCATCAATTTCAGCATATTGCCTGGCAGCCCGCATTTCCCGCTCGTCAAGATGGAGTCGGAGAGCGAGAGCGAAGGGTTCATGACCGACGAGGGCGAGCGACACCCGGCGCACGCTGCTTCTGCCTCGTCATAGACATTGGATTCGTTTGGATTACCCTACTATTTGTCACGATGCTTTCTGGTTTCTTTCGTTTCCTTTTTTTTCTTTCTTTTTTCTTTCCTTCCTTTCTCTTGTCTCCCGTCTCTGTTTCCTGTTTTCCATGCTCGATTTGCCTGTGTCGCTCCCGTTTCTGGTTACCACTTAACGACCCTGTCATGTCCCCTCGCGCGGGGCCTATCGTCTCGCGCGTCGTCAATGAGCCCTTCCTCATAGTAGCTTACTTATTTTATACCTCCCCCTTTTTTGTTGTCGTCGGCTGTTCGAATCGGACAAGCGTGTATATCATACCGTATACCTATGTTGTATTTCTAGAATACGTCTCTCTCTCTCCTCCGTAACCGGTTTCCCGCGCGCGTAGGACCATCGCGACGATGGCGCCCAATGGGCGGCGGTTCTATGCGCGTTTGCTTTGTCGTCGCCAACGACGACGTGGTGTTGGCGACGACTCATCCTCCGATTCCCTCCCCCACCCACCCCGATAATTACCCTACCTACTTGCACGTACATACATTTTTGGATTACGGACATCGATCCACCCAGCTCATTATGCAACTTTTGCGTTATATAATATTACGTTTGGATTCCCAGCGTGTGTAACAGGTAAGTGTAGATTTAAATTTCGTAGTTGCTTGCTTGGTACATACTTACTCCTAACGACGTACGTTGACGAACAATATACATTTTACACACACACACACCATATCGTTCCGAGTGAGCTGAACTTTATACAGGTAACTGAAAATAACTCGAACTGACTTGTTCGTGCTACTGGACCAGTCAGTACTGTGATTCTTTCATGACACGACGTCATAACAAGTCCATTGTAGACACTGCAGACGACGGATTGTCGACTCGGAGGAGTGCTCAAAAACAGTACATATGTACCCATGATTTGAGGATGTGTCGGGGGTCCATGGGTTAGTACATGTGTTATCTAGCCGATGATGGCTGAATCTGCAATCCCTTCTTGACTTACAAGGCTACATAAGTACGTTATGTAGAACCCAACGGGGGAGTGATCGTCGACATGTTCATTCCAGGCGAAAGCCCCACCCCACCATCGCCGAACTTGAAAGAGTTTCGTTCACATGCACCGTACTGACTATACCTTGCGAGAAGTTCTGCGGTCAAGTGGCCCACTGCCGCTGCCCAGCGCCCGGCTCTCCCCTTCCCAAAAGCGAGAAAGATTGTTGTTCGCACGACGTCATCTTGCGAGAAGTACCTCGGAGGTGGGGTAGGGAGATTGGAAGAGGTATTTTTGATGCACGGCATTTTCGCTGGGTGCTATGGATCATTTTTACGAGCGCATACACATACATAAACCTTCATCAATTTCGTCTTCTCCTCCGCGCTTCCCAATCTCCTTCCGTTTGTTACGAGATCCATGTAAGCTGTAAGTATGTGCTAAGTGCTGCGCTGCGTGCGGGTTCTGTGACATGCCGACGTCATGCGGTGGTGGTAGCGTCGGTAGTGTAGGTGGGGGATGGTGCGGGTACTTTGAGTGCTGATAGCTTGTGCCAGCAGATTCGGACGGGCGACAGCGAGTTCGATATCAAGACGACGGTCTTAACGAACTCTCCGCCGTCGACAGTCCGCTGCCGATGGGTAGGCGCAAGACCATCTTCTGATGTGGATCGCCATCCTCGTCGAATTCGTCGCCCTGTATGGTATGCGCAGGTGGCATTTTTTTTTCACGAAAGCGTTTCCCCATTCCCCATTCCACCAATGTAGTAAGTTGAGGTATGTAAGTGATTTGGGCGAAATAGTATCGATTTCGTGCCGCGGAGTGTTTTCGGTTGTCAGTTTTTCAGAATTTATGCCGCGGAGTGTGTATGTAACAACACATCAGTGCCGATTCCCGATTCCATTTCAAAGGCGCAGGTGTAGGAACGGGTGACGGAAGCAGGCAGTGAATGTGTTCAGGGTGTTCAGGGTGTTCAGGGTTTCAATTAATGATAATGGATGATGCATTCCAATAAAGTGAGATGAATCTTGGGTGAGATAAACCGAACATTCATAGGGCAGAGACCAAGCCGATCGATGTCTGCTTGCTTGCTTACCTCGGATATGTATCCGAACCTAGACAGACGTAACAAGGTTAGTGGTCGATGCCAGGGAAGTGGGAGGAATTTCCTGCAGTGAACAGGGACACAGACATGGACATGGACGTAGACACCGTAGTTGCATCTTTCACAAGCAGGAACTCGTGCATATACGCACACATATGACAGACGCAAGCGCGTGCGCATGGCAGACGTGCGAAGACGGTATCGTAGGTCCAGTCCCGATGCAGATTCAGGATTTCAAAATTCCAATGTCCCAAGAAGAAGAAAGGCCATGAGACATTGACGTGCAAAATACTCACTTGGCGTAGAATCCTTTCACGGGGATTTGAGAATGGCATACGATGTTGACGCTGGCCGGTGGCGGCGCATTCACGTCGGGATCTTGGCTCCGGACGTCCTCTTGTACTTGCGATTGCTCTTGCTGCTTCAGTCTAGACACAGCGTCTCGTGCGACCCACGAGTGCATAAAGCGCACTAGGGCAGCCCCGAAGTGGTACTTGCGGTAGTCTTTCAGAATGGCGAGGCGCGTAAGTTTGTAATAGTTCTTGCCACGACAGGCACGGATTGTGCCGATGGGCGTCAGAGAGGGCGTCGATCTCAAGAGGAAGTGTGCGGCATTGGTGCCTGCATCCCATCTGGATTTTCGAACGATGAGATTTGAAGAGCGGCCATGAATTTGTTGAGATGGCACGAAGGTGTCATTGGAGATGGCAAAATTTTTTACGAGATTCCAAAAAGTCGAAAAGTATAGAGAAAGAGAAAAAGTTTCAGATTAAGGGAAACGAAGAGAAAAAAAAAGAAATAATACGCGCTCATCAATCTCGGTCTCGAGAGGGAAGTTTTGTTCGACGTGGAACACCTCTATGCGCTGCGCGGAATTTGAAAAACCAGAGCGATCGAATCAGCAAATGATATAAAGTGTCATGCAGATAACAATCGGGGAGCATACAACGTCGTAGCATTGCTGGCGCTCCTCGGGTGTGCGGACAAGGATGATTTCATGTTCGGGCGCAGCGATGGAATTCGTCTGGGATTTGATTTCGGATTCCACTGCCATGGCTTGTTCAATCGACGTTTGTTTTGTCTGAAAGGTGGATATATGAACTGTATAAGATGGAGAGCGCGTCGAGCGTTGTGGGGACGTGATGAATGTATGGGATTTCAGTCAACCTCGACGAGCGCGTCCAGGTTTGAAGAGCTAGGCCCGGGCCGGACACGTTTTGCTGAGGTAAGTATCTCCGGTGCTCACAACCCGGTCACGTTTCGAAGTTTTTGACAACGCCTCTGCGCCGGAAATTGGAATTTTGCCAGACCTCCTTATTTCGCCTGCTCATACGAGACTTTTTTGCCTCCTTCTCAGTTTGTCGTAAGGTCGTGGCTCGAAGGTATTTGATTTTTTTAAGGCCGGTCTTCAGTATGCTTATTGAATGTGGACTTCGTATTGCAGCCCAGTCGTATTGGTATGGCGGAGCCATTCGCGGCAAGCGTGCTGAATTCCCTACTGCAACCTCGCGTTCCTCTGGCAAGAGTTACAAGGTCAAAAGGGCATACGGTACTGGCAGCCAACTTCTTCACTCCAGTGCCCCGTCAGAGCAAACACAAGTCTAGCGCCGCCGACGCGCCAGCAGTGGGGCATATCCTCGAGTGTCAAGCATGGGCGTACCCCCCAACGAAGCCATCATTATGGGGACATGGTGCGTTATTTACAGTCCATTGCGTGTAATCTAGTTTTGTCTGACAGGTGTCTTTGTTGGCATACACAAGATGGTTCAATGCGCACAACGCTGATGGGTGAGCTTACACCTACGGATGCGAGAGGTCGCGTGCGGAGAACTTCCAAGTCGAATCGACCTCGTTTGGCCTCCATGGAGCAGAGCAACGGACATCGCTTATATCACGTTTCGCATTCGAGTGCAGCTCAGCCAGCACGGGATTACAGCCGGACTTCATACAGCAATTTGGAAGTTGCAGATGAAGAACCTGTCGCGTCAACATCTGCCTCCTCCCCGGCATCCCCAGTAGTTCTATTCTGCCAGGCGCTTGAGAAAGGGACATTGTCCTCTGAGCTTTCTGCGCAGTTTGATGCATTGGAATCGTCTGGTCGATTGGCCGAACTGCCAACGTACGAGGTCATCGAGCTCGCCGAAGTCTTGGCAGACCAAATTGACTCCCTGTGCACATATCTACCGGACGCTCATTTGGTACGCGAGTGGGGACAACGCTTGCAGATTCTTGTGGACCTTGTGGATGAGAGCGCGTCTCCGTCAAATTTCCCCGTCGACAGCGAACTCGTCGATTCCCTCCACACTCGATCGACTTTGTTTATGGGAGATTTCGCGGAAGCACGGGAGTTGGATGAACAAGAACTGCAACGAATGAATCCTGCCTATCAACGACAAGCCTACACCAGCCGCGTACTTGCGCTGAGTGTGCATAACTCTATTTCGGCTGCTATCAATTACGTCTTCGTCGAAGCCTCTTCTAGGCGAAAACTTCTCGACATCGATGCGCATGTAGCAGACAGCTTCCTCCATTTGTTTACTCGCGACAACATGCACAGTACCCTTGCCGCTACAGCGCAATGGGAGCCCGACGCCCGAAACGCGCTGTTTGACTTTGTCTTGCACGCCCTCGCCGCGAAGAAAGAATACGCAAAGTCATTGGCTATCATTCGAGAGATACGCCAGGAAGGTGCAGTGTGTCCTTCTAACCTATTGGCTGAGGCTTGCAAGGACCTCGCGTCGGTAGATGAGATCGAGGCAGCAGAGGAAGTGTTTGCTATGATCCCCCGCGATGATTCCAATAGCGCACCTCTTGAACAATACGTCAGTCTTCTTAGGAAACCTCCGGACGAGGAAGCAGACAAACCAGCCGCTCCTGCGGATCGTTCACAACAGATACGCATGACAATGTCCAAATTCAACCAGTTGTTTCCCAAAGGCCATGACGGCATTCGAACTCCCAAACCCTCTCTGAAGATTTACATGGCCCTAATGGCGCATCTGGCTCACTTGGAGAAATACGAGCGAGGCATCGAAATCGGCGAGGAACTCATGCACGATAATTTTCAGCCGGACGTTCGACTTGCGGGTCTGCTCATGCGATGCTACTTCGGCAAGAGCGATACATTAGGTGTCACAAATTTTTTGAAATACCTCAAGCAATCCGACTTCAAAGGAGATAATTTATTCTATACGCTTGTCATTCGCTATTTCGGGACTCACCTGGATCCAACCGCCGCAGTCGCCGTGTTTGACGAAGCCATCGCCAATGGAGTTGCCCCCGACAAACAGATGTATCGGCGCCTTATGGGCGCGTATTTCAGGTCGGGATGCTGGAAAGAGGCTATCTCACTTTTCCTCAAGCTCAAGGAGGCAAAGCCAGAGCTTGTGGACATTCACGCCTACAATGTTGTCCTCCAAGGCTGCCTCTTCATGGGCGCTCCTTTTAGGACTGTCTTCAAGATGTTCATGATCATGGAAAAGCAGGGCTACATCCCCAACAAATATAGTTATGCCATCCTCGTTCGAGGTGCTTTGGACGCTGGCCAGTTCCAGTTTGTCCAAGACATCTATCGCGAAATCATGGCCAAGCCAAATTGGGAGGAGCTGATTGACGTCGCCTTCTTCACTAATGTGGTCACCGGTTACATTCGAATAGGAAAGCAGGCGGAGGCGAGAAAGATGCTCAAGAAGATGCGGCAACTACGCATCAAGCCAACAGCAGTCACACATGGGGCCATTGCTAGGGCGTATGCGACAGCTGAAGGCGAAGGTGGTTTGGAACTGGCAGAAGAGTACATTCACAGCGTCGTGACGAACAAGAACGACCAGTCGTGGAGGGATGCTTCGCACGGAAAGCTCCGTAAAGACCCTATGGCGCTTCTGTATGGCTTCTTGATCGACCGTCGATGTCACAATAGCGATGTCGACGGCGCAGAGAGGCTTGTAGGAGAGTATCTGAACAATGGTGGGCAGCTTACCATCGGTATTCTCAAATCCCTCCTTAGCATGTACGGAAAGCTGGACCGGTTGGACGACTTCCGCACTGTTTGGAAACATATTGTGGAACTCGCCATGAAACCATATAGGGCGCGAGAGAACGAAGACGACAAGTTCGCCACGAAGATGCGGTCTATCACTGCACCGGTGGACATTTATACGAATACGCTGTCTAGGGCATGCTGTCATCGTGAGGTTGCGAAGACATGGGGTGAACTGTCCTCTAGACAGCATGCATTTGACGCAAGCAACTGGCATGCCTTTGCACATGCTTGTCTCCGCGCGGGACAGATCGAGCAGGCATTTGCAATCATGGAGCACAGTTTCCAGCCATTATTCAGTAACGCTCTCCGGAATCACTTCAGGAAGTCGCCAGACGTAGACGCGCCGCACGACGAAAAGATTGCATATTATAAACGCCTCTATTGGGTACCTCCGCCGAAGCCCCTGATCGAGCCGGCCAGCAGAGTGCGCGCAGCCAGGACGAACAAGGCGGTCAACAGGAACAAGTATCTCCTGACCGACGAACACGCGATGGAAGTCGATTTCTCGTTCCCACTGACTTTGCTTCGTCGAATTGGTCCCAATTGGCACGACTGGAAGCCGAGGATGGCTTTGCTCGAGTCGCTGCTGATGGCGATGATGTATCTTGAGGATGGTTTCCCAATCCGCGGTATGGCGCCAGGAGAGGAACGCGCTCACTCCATCGCGGCAGAAAAGACAGAGAACCGAGGCGCGACAGAGGCGCTACTGAAGACCCTCCACGAAAACCACCCGAAGACGATGCATCGCCTGCGCCGGTTCCGCTACAAGGAAACCGTCAAGCTCGGCGGCTATGGCATGAAGAAAAAGTACATCTTGTCGCGCGTATCGAGCTAAATATCATTAAATTGTGATCTACGACGACATACAGCATTGCGTGATATAACAGAGGGGAAAGCGAAGAAACGAGGCGATGTACAAGAGGCAGAAAGGAGACGACGCGACAATAAAAAAAGATGGGAATACGGGTGGGATTGATACATCCCATAGGGGCTTGGACCTCTATGCTTCGTCGGAATCTTCGTCCGATTCGGAATCGCCCCGCCGTCTGCGTTTGCTCGAGCCATGCCGATTCCGCTATTGGAGAGAGAAGTTGGATTAGGTGTGGGAGACGAAACATGAGGAGAGACTGAAGGCATACCAGAGGAAGCTTTTGACCTTGATTGCCAAATGCGATGGACAATGCGGTGGTATCTGCGGTGGAGAAGAGGGATAAGGAAGGACAATTAATATACGGAGCGTATTCATTAATCTATAGCAAAGGAGTGTTAATACGAAACCCCCACATACCTGGTACGCCTGGAAAACGTTTGGCTGAGTACACGGTGAACTGCTCCGTGAATGTTTGTGCAAGAACTGGCGAGACATCATTGTGAACCCGCTGCGCTCCCATCTCAGGAGCAGGAGGCCTATTTTTGTTCGAGGGCACGGAAAGGAGAGGTATTTTTGAGCCGGGGGTATTGTTCGCCATCAAAGAAGGAAAGAGACAGAAAAAAGACTCACGCTCCTACGTTCATGAGACGCATTCTCAGACGAAATGATCCTGTCCCAATTAGAAATGACAAGAAAAGTCAGCGACTGAAATCTTCGAAAAACAAACCGACACGACGAAAGGCGTAAACCAGACGAACGGATGCGAATTTCACTGACCTTCAGTGCGAACGGACAGGTCTTGGAAGAGAAAGAATATGCCCGGCTTGCGATGCTCGTCCAACAGCCGACATGCATTGGCAGACAGAGGTCCAACTAGCGTGCGCGTGTATGTGTGTCGAGGAAGTGGTGGCACGGTTGCCGGGATGTGCGTCTGCATCGGCGTCCCTGGCGCGACTGGCGCCTGAGGCGGGTACTGGGCGTAAGGTCCCTGCTGGTACGCGTACACAGCACTCGGGTCTTCTGCGCCCAGAGGAGCATTACTATAACTCCCCCATCCAGCATCGCGCTGCTGCTCCGCTGGGGTACGAAGCGAAGGATCTATGGCGCCGCTATTATGCATGTCGACGGGCGCATACGCAGTATCTGTATTCCATGCGCGGTACGGCAAGATCTCGGGTTCTGGAGGGGCGGGTGCTTCAGATGGCCAGGCGGAATGATGACTGACGGAACTGGAAGGGTCGCTCGAAGAATTACTTGTGGTGCGTCCAAATGAGTGAATCGAGGGTAAAATCGGTGGTGGGAAGCTGGTGCTACGGTCAACGCCACTCGATGGAAGCTGAGGCGAGTAACCCCAGGAGGCGGCAGGGTCTGGGGCAGGAGGCCCATATTGGGTGCTTTGCGCATAGCTGGCGAGGTTGTCTGAGGATGCGTGTGGGGAGAAGTAGGTCTGATTTCCGTATGGTGCGTGAGCGCTTAGGGATGGGGTTGAGTTGCCAGTCTAGATTAGGTAGTCTATTGGTTCCATGGACTTGACAGGAAGAGCACTGTGAGTTTTCCCGTACCTGATCACCTGGTCGATAGTGCGACGGAGTGGGAGTGGTTCGCCCGCCGCCTCCGGTTGCTCCTGTTGTAATCCCATTTGAAGATCTGCTAAAACGGTGTGAATTGACGCTCGCACCTTTCCGCTTTGACTTTGACGACGAATGCGATGGAACATAGCGATCGGCAGAGGAAGGATGAAGAACGAGGTTCATCTCATGTTTTCCATCGGCTGACCACAAATCGACAGTGACCAGGAAGAAAGAACAGTCGACCTCACTGCCATCGGCAAGATCAGAGACTCATTAACGAACAGGCGCTCAAGACTGTGACTCACTCTACATCCACAATTGTATCATCGTCGCGCCTGACAATCATTTTAGCGACTGCCGCAGGGGCAAGAGGTCTCCGATCCTGAGAAGAGAAAGGCTGAGATCAGCAGAGAAGCATGGCGGGGAACAGATGACGCACTTTATCGCCAAAGCCGCACATCCTGGCACGCAACGGATGCTGGACGACCTCGAGAGAATAATGGCTGGACACCGGGATGAGAAAGAGGCAAAGAAGAGCGGACAATGCTCACCGTCTGCCTGCCCACTGGCCCCAGACCTCGGGGCCGTCCTGGCGGATGGGCTGGGGCGGGATGCTGGGCTGGCGGATGTCAGTGCGCTGTATCATGGTGGGGATGAAGGAGGGACGGTAGTCGAAGGAGAGGAGAGACTGAGGCGTTCTCACGGACGAGCAGAGAACGAGGACCCGACAGAGTGGAATGAACAACTCCCTCCTCCTCCGTCCTCCGCACAGCCACAGACGCGCTCAGCTCACTGGGAACGTACCAAGCCCTTGGGCGCCCCGCTCTCTTGGGCCATCCGGCTCAACCGCCTCACGACCGTCGCCGACGCCACCCTCCTTGCGCATCTCCATCACTCGCTGCACCATCGTCAACGGCGAACACGAGTTGCAGTGCAAACCCAAAAGTTCGGAATCCACCCACGTGAATCATATTAAGGGTCACGTGCTCCGCATCATCCATCCCCGCCGCCGAGCATCACGCTCGTTCACCCATCTTTCTCTCCATCATGGCAGACCAGGTCGCTGCAAAGAAGATTCTCAGCGAACTCTCCAAACGTGAGGATCTCAAAAACAAAGTCTGTGCTGACTGCTCCAATCCTAATCCTCAGTGGGCGTCTCTGAGGTCAGTAGCGCCCGTGTCGTCTTTCCAATCGCACGCTCATCTTTTGCAGTTTCGCCATCTTCATCTGTCTACAATGTGCTGGAACTCATCGCGGCTTCGGCGTGCATATTAGGCTAGCTTGACTCCTCCGAGACTCTGCCCAGTCGTTCACATTGTCCTCTATCTAGTTTCGTGCGATCTATCTCAATGGATACCTGGCAGGATGAACAAGTCAGACGTATGCAGGTGCGGCTCTTTTCACTTTTCTTTAGGATTCTCATCATATTCTCGCACCCAGCTCGGAGGAAACCTTCCGTTCAAAGAGTTCATGAAATCCTACGAACCCGCTGACCAAGGAGGATTTAAAGAAGGAGCAAGCCCGTATGACACGTATCATTGTTGGGCAGCGGCCCAATACCGAGAAAAAGTATGTTTGAGTTTGTTTCTCCATTTATCCCTCGCTATCAACGTGTTTTCAATACTTGTGATAACCTTTCTTTAGTTGGATGCGATGCTGGCAGGTCGCGATTGGTCACCTTCCGCACCTCCCGCGACGTTCACTGCAGGTTCTCGATCAGCCTCACCCGCTCCATCCTCACAAGGCCTCCGAAAGTCCCGGGCGTCAAATCGGACGCTTACAGGACGAAGCGGTTCGAACTCACCAGCGCCTTCCTTTCGTAGTTCACCGGGTGGGACGCCGAATCTTAATTCGAATCCGGCTAATGACCAGAAGACCGCGAATGAGAACTATTTTGCCGGCCTCGGACGCGCAAACGAGAACCGTCCAGTCGATCTACCTCCATCCCAAGGTGGGAGGTACACTGGTTTCGGAAGTACGCCAACACCTCCACCCAACTCTAATCCCCTATCTTCGGCGAATGCTCCAACCCTGAGCGATCTCCAGGAAAATCCAGTCGCAGCGATTAGTAAAGGGTGGTCTCTTTTCGCTGCTGCGGTGGCTGGAGCTTCGCGGGTAGTGACGGAAAATGTTATCCAGCCGGGTGTGGAAAAGGTCACCGATCCCAACTTCCAAGCAAACGTGAAGGGATACATGACAGAGGCACAGAAGAAGGCCGTATATGTCGGCAGCAGTGCGAATGAGTGGTCGAAGCACCAGTTTGGCGTGGATGTTGCTGATACTGTGGGTGGTGTGGTCGGTACCGTGAAAGAGCGTGTTGTCGGAGGACCTTCGAGATCTGGATATGGATCGCTTTCGTTGACAAGTCCAAATGACGCGCATGAAACTTCTGCACTATACCATGATGATGACGACGATCTCTTTACGGAATATCATGGTAATAGTCCGCAAACTACTTCGTTCACTGCCGCGGCAGCTTCCACTGGTTCAACTGCTGCAGCAGCGAAGGCGCCCGCTGCTAAAGCGAACGACTGGGATGATTGGAAGGATTTCTAGATCATCCCATTTCTTGACTAGTAGCATCATTGTTGTAGGATACCATTACACCTATATATCTCTTGGGTTGTATTATACCCAACGTCGAGGAGGACAAATTACAATCGCTATGTAGCTCTGCTCGACTTCAACTCGGCTATTGCAAGGTCCGGCCGATCCGTATGATGGGAGCTTGTACGGCGCTTGATCATGTACATCCAGCGTGCATCGTATTCGACCTGTTCCTCCTACTCCACTTGTCAACCTTCTACAGGCAGCGCGACGCTACGATACTCAACCTGTTAATCTAGGTATACGTTTTTACGTTGAATTCTTTTGAATGCGCCACCTACTTCAGCGCTCTTTGCGATGGAGTACGTTAGGGGCTCAGAGGGCATACCATGCCTCTGTTCTCCCCTCGCTCATCCCGACAGCGACACCCGAGTTTCAGGCCAAGGCCAAGGCCATGGATGAACTCGTGAAGGATCTGGAGACGAAGCTCGAGAAAGCGCGTCAGGGGGGTGGGGCGAAGGCTGCTGAGAGAATGCGGGGTAAGGGGAAGCGGTTGCCGCGAGAACGGTCAGCATTCGGTTTTTGTTTTGTATGAGTATTAGCTGAACGCAATGCATATTCATGCACATATGTACACAGGCTATCCCTCATTCTCGATCATGGCTCGCCGTTCCTTGAACTCTCTCCTCTCGCTGCAGAGGGCGTCTACCCTGGGCAGTCGATCCCTGGTGCAGGCATCATCACCGGAGTAGGGTGCATTGCTGGCCGTACATGTGTAATTGTTGTGAATGACGCGACGGTAAAAGGTGGCTCATACTTCCCGCTTACGGTGAAGAAGCACCTGCGCGCCCAGGAGGTGGCTAGGGAGAATGGGCTGCCGTGTGTATACATTGGTGCGTTCCTGTGTTTTGTGTCGCGTTTGAAAATGGGACTGAATGATTGATTTTCTGCAGTGGAAAGTGGGGGCGCAGCACTGCCGTATCAGGCAAACGTGTTCCCAGATAAAGAGCACTTTGGAAGAATCTTCTATAACATGGTGCGAGATTTTTATCTTGAAACGCGAAAGTCCGTTCATTTTTTATTCGAAAGGCTCAAATGTCCGCACTAGGCCTACCTCAAATCGCTGTCGTACACGGTATTTCCGTTGCTGGTGGCGCTTATGTTCCTGCTATGGCAGACGAGAACATCATTGTACAAAATCAAGGTCATATCTTCCTTGCTGGACCCCCGCTCGTCAAGGCTGCGACTGGAGAGATCGTAGATGAGGAGATCCTCGGCGGAGGACTGATGCACTCTACGGAGAGTGGCGTCACAGATCATCTGGCACGCGACGACGAGCATGCCATTGCAATTGCGAGAGGCATAGTTGGTGATCTTGGTCATGGCGGCAAGACGCTTGTACCTGTAGGTCAATTCTATAATTAACATCGCCTTGTACTGAAGCCCCATTTTTACAGCCAGCTGCTACGCCAGAAGATCCGTTATACCCAGCCGAGGAACTTCACGGTATTGTTGGCACCGATGTACGGCAGCCTTTCGACATGAGAGATGTGATTGCGCGCATTGTCGATGGGAGCAAATTTCGGGAATTCAAGAAAGAATATGGTACTACGATGATCACTGTTAGTTCTTCCTATTTCCAATTAGAAGACGATGGGCTTCTTATTAACGTCGTTGTTACAGGGCTTTGCGCATATTCATGGATATGAAGTTGGCATTGTAGCCAATAATGGCATCCTTTTCTCACCCTCTGCTTTGAAAGCGACGCATTTCATCCAGCTGTGTTCGCAACGCCAGATACCTTTACTTTTCCTTGTGAATGTTACAGGTTCGTTGATAACTTCGTCGCTTCGTTGAATATTTATTCATCCCCCACTGAACCAAACAGGATATATGGTAGGCTCTAAGGCGGAGAAAGGAGGCATTGCGAAAGATGGTCAGTTATTTTCGGACATGCGTAAGACTAATCTGAAGCCTCTTTAACCTGGCAGGTGCCAAAATGGTCCGCGCTGTGGCGTGTGCCGATGTTCCCAAACTTACAGTGATCGTGGGTGGAAGCTTTGGTGCTGGAAACTATGGTGCGCATTTCCGCTAGGTAATCTTAGAAACAACTCACGCTCCGGGATTTTTGGTGATGGTAGGCATGGCCGGACGTGCTGTATGTTTTTCTTCATTTATTCATTCTTCATGTGCGTTATTGACAGCTCTTTGTATTCAGTATTCGCCACGGTTCCTATGGATGTGGCCTGTGAGCAATTTCTCGTTTCGAATTTATTCCAATCTTTTTGATTGGTTTGGCAGAACGCGAAAGTGTCGGTCATGGGTTCAGCGCAGCTCTCTTCTGTGATGACAACGGTATCAAAGTATGTCATCGATTTCTATTTTTTATTTCTCGGATTTTCATCGCCATTCTGCATGTAGAGACCCGTCGCAGCACTCTTCGCTGCAAGATGAAATTGAGGAACAATCGACAGCGACATATTCAACTGCACGCCTTTGGGACGACGGAATCATCAAACCTACGGATACCCGGGACGTTGTCGGCCTCGGTCTGGCGCTTGTATCTCGCGAAAAGCGCGCAACAAAGGGACCAGCACATACAGGAACTACTTGGGATGGAGATGGGAAGGGCTTCGGTGTCTTCAGGATGTAAAAAAAGTGGGCGGATATTATACTTCTAATTGGATGTTGGGACAGTGGCGCAGGCACTTGTATAATTAACTTGTAGGCGTCATGGCCATATTGGCAGGAAATTGGCAACCAATCAGGAAGATCTGGAAGGAGTGAATATGTGCCTCGTGGAGATGTGTTTGCCTCGTGTTGGAGTTTGGTTTGATGGGTGCAGCCAAGCCAATCAGTGGGAGTGGTGGGCGCGCCTGCCAAATTTAGACCTGTCAATATTTTCAACACGTTGGGGCCTCGTGTTTGTATCCACTTTCACCTCAACATCCATCTCCCTGCAGGCTGTCGCGGTTTCCACTCTGCATTGAAATGGCCAGCAATGTCTGATATTCTTTCTGCTATAGAGCGACTACCCTTGGAAACCCAGGCCAAGCTTCGCTCTACACAAATTCTGACGTCGTTACCCCACATTGTGTCCGAACTTGTGCAGAACTCTTTAGACGCCAACGCTTCACGTATTGATGCTGGAGTGAACTTCAAGGAATGGATGTGCTGGGTCCGTGATGATGGACATGGTATCTCAAAGGATGGTCTCGAGCGTCTTGCGCACGCAGACAAGACGGATACGGACAGTGGGCATGGGCGCTATAGTGAGTAATTGTGTTGGCTCGTGTGCGCTGGCTGAAAACCGAAACGAGGTCCTAGACACCTCAAAGACCTATGCTCAAGGTTCTTCTGACACTCTGTCGACTTTTGGTTTTCGGGGCGAAGGTAGGCAATCATCCTGAATCGTTCATGGTGATGCTCACGGACATCCCAAGCTCTGGCTTCTGCTGCCGATATTGCCTGTCTGGAAATTTGTTCACGTACTTCAAAGTCGCGCAATACTTGGTCCATCATTCTCAAGGTTCATTGTAACAACTATATATGCATCTCGGTGTCCTAATGTCTCTCTAGGGCAGCCAAACCTTATACGTTGGCCCTGCCGTGCGCTGGCAGCGCGAATCACCTGGGACTGCGGTCTGCGTTAGGGACGCCTTTTATAATGTAGGTTTATCTAATCTTATATTTGCTTGCATACCAAGATCTCATGATCATCAAGCTTCCAGTTCGCCGCCTATCTCATGCTTCACCAGCTAGAGCATGGGACCTCGTACATCGGGAGATTGAAACCTACGCTTTGATGTTTCCGCATGTTACCTTCAGCCTTGAAGATGCATCTCAGGCCGACAAGCAACCACAGCACAAAGAACGCATTTTCCGAATACCCAAGGTTTGTGCTTACGCAAACGTGCGTCAATCATGGGAATAATCTGGGGTATAGACTGCTTCTACTCTACAATGCTTTCGTCGGCTGTATGGTTCTGCTTTGACAGAGGTATACAAGCGAGATAACCGCTTATCACAATATTCACTCATGAGTTTTTTGGTAGCACATCCATACCGTTCTCGAATCGTCTGCAGCGTTAAAAATAGAGGGGTTTATCAGCTTGACAGGGGCCCACTCCAAGGTAAGTGCGCAGTAGCCATGAAGAAAGCGCGGTACTGAGGGTATTCATCTTACAGGCGTATCAATTCTTGTGTGCGTTATAGAGTCGCCCGGTCTACACTCCTGATCATTGAATGGAACCTCTTCTTTTAGACGTCAATCGCCACCCTGTCATCAATTCTGATCTGGTAAGAGAGATCGACCAGCTGTTCGCTTCCAGTTCGTTTGGAAAGAATGTAGGATTCCAGTAAGATTCTATTGCCCAAACGGTGCTGACTTGGAGCCAGGCTCTGGACGAAGAAAGGAACAATAGTTTACCACGCTCGAGTATGTTGTCCGTCCGTCTCCGAGCACTCCTTATCTAACAGTTGATGTCAAAGCGATTAGACGGTCTCCCAGAAAGAGCGAAAAGAAGCCTGTCTACGTTCTGAATATATCTATCGCACCTGAACAAGTTGATAACTGCTTGGAGCCAACAAAAAGTACAATCCAACTACGTGTGAGATTCTCTCTTCCGAAGCCGCCTGCAAATAACTCACATACCTATTTTTTTTGTCTCATTGTCCAGAATAAGTCGAGCGTTATGGCTCTCCTGTCATCGGTCATTCAATCCTTCCTGACGAAGAATGGATTCCAGAACCAAGATCAAGTAGCTATCAACCGATCGGCCAGTTCGTCGCCATCACCTCGGAAACGGAAGAAGCTTGCTCTTGAGGAGTGGGGTCATGAAGAGCACTATTCGATGAGCGAAATCTCCACTCTGTCGCTGCACGACAACTCCGAAGCTTCTTTACGAGAAGGACGAGCAGATCTATATACCACTATGGTCAGTACCCTTTTCGGATAGAACTATTTTGTATCTTACCTTTCCGTAGGATGGCACTTCCCAAGAGACTCTATGGATGGATCCATCCACGGGAGAGCGTTTTCTCATTGACTCACGGACCGGAAACTCCTTTCATCAATTAACAAACCGATATCGGCGGCCAAACGAGGAAACTATCAACGATTCACGCTGCGAAGCAGGAAGGCGTACACTTTGGCAACACAAAACCAAGAACTCGGCGATCAATAATACCCTTCCCCACAGCGCTATACCAGGATGGCTCGAAAAGGCGCTTGAGGTGTGTGATACTGTGCAAAGTTGAGCTATTTTGCTTTGACCCGCTGACCGCAGTTTTCAGAGTAATTCAGCTTATGCTGCCACTGAGAACAGAATACATTCTGTGAAAGTACCCCCCGCTAAGTATCACATTACGGGGGGTCACGATGTCCCCCAACACGACGAACGTGGATACAACCATCCAGAAACCGACGTTCTTTCTAGGGGATTCAAACTAGGAAAGCTTGATACGCGATATGAAACTTCTTCGCACCAATTCACAAAGGACGATCTCAGGCGTGCCGAAGTCATCTCTCAGGTCGACCGAAAGTTCATAGCTTGTCGCATCTCCAAGCATGGAGCCAACGACGCTTCGATGGCACCGAGCAATCAGCATCGTGAGGGTTCGGAGGCGGCAAACTCTGACTCGACACTAGTCTTAATTGACCAGCATGCTGCTGATGAGAGAGTCCGTGTGGAGTATTTCCTCAAAGAGCTGTGTCTGGGCTTTCTTTACTCCCAAGACCGAACGGAAGGCGAACGAACCAGTGGCATTCGGACAACGGAACTAAATCCGCCTCGGCCTGTCCTGTTAACGCAGCACGAGGCTCGCAGCATTAATGGGTCACAGGATGTTCAAGAGATGTTTCGAAAATGGGGTGTTGGATTCGCAGAACTGTCGAAGTTTATACCAGACGCTGCTTCGGAATCCGGAAGTATTAATGGATACTCGCAGCTTTTGGTCAGTTCCATCCCTCGGGTTGTATGCGATAAGGTATGTTATTTGTTCTGTTTTCTTCTGTTGTATTTGCATGCTTTCCATTGTTGTATTGACTTCTTTCGTTTTCGTGGAATCGACAGCTCCTCCAAGGAAACGAGCTGCGGGATCTCATCAAGGGATTCCTTGCACAAATCCAAAGCGGAGAGTTATTTTCAGCTACACATATAGCCTTGCCTCCAGAAGCAGAGGTAGACAAATTCTTCTGGTTGAAGGCTGTGCGTTGGTGTCCAAAAGCTTTGCTTGACCTTGTCACCTCGAAAGCTTGCCGGGGTATGCGTTACCAAGCTCATCATTACGAATTGTTGCCCCGTACTTACAAACAACAAAAAAAAATTACCTTCGTCATAGGTGCGATCATGTTCAACGACTCGCTATCGGCGACTCAATGCGAGAAACTCGTCAGGCAGCTCTCGGAGACAGCTTTCCCTTTCCAGTGTGCTCACGGTCGGTGTGTCGTATTCGCATTTCGACCCCAAAATCCCGAGCTTACCCGCCCCGTTTTGTATTATTTAGGCCGTCCCTTGTGCCTTTGATTGAAATCGGTGCAGAACAAGCAGCTGCACATAATCAACGTAATAGGCGTCGTAATGACTGGACTCGTTTGCAGACAATAGCGGATGGATAATTGTGCTCCTGCCTTCTCGTCTTGCCCAGCTACTGAATACGTGGCCGGTGGGAGGGTGAAGAGAAGTTCCATTATGGTGTTAAGGCGGGTTTGACATTGTCATCCAATTCTGTCGACCTGAAGGGTTGTGCTGGGTTCTCGATAGCTGCATGAGAAATGCCACTACGCGCATATCTAATCCGACTGCCGAGCAACTTCTATTTTTTATCTTATCTCTCGCACTTGTCAGAAAACCTCATCAATTCGAATTTCCTGGGAAAGGGCCTAGACCTTGGGGCGCTGGGGTTCTGTCGCGTGACGTCAAGCGGGAACTGCCGGTAGACGAACGTGGATACGTCATTGATGGCACGAGACTATAAAGCCTGTCTCGCTCCCTCTCGTTTCTTTTATCTTTCGCCACACAACCACATAATCTTAACAACCAATACCCATCCCAACCATGCCCGCTGTCACCAAAGTTATCTACAAGCCTGACACACAATCCACTGAGGAATACACCATCATCATCAATCCCGAATCAGTGCGTTGTATTCTTATTTTTCGAGAGGTCCTTTCTCATCTCTTTAAATCAATAGTTCAAGAAATGGAAAGCAGGAGGTAAGCCCATAGGCATTCTTGATATATGTGCGATTAGACTGATCGCGGTTTCCGTTAGACACGTAAAGACGCCATCGCATTCACCGCTATCACGACACTGACCCTTTTCTTTAGTACAATCCCTCTCGCAGATGTTGTTGATTGTAAGATCCGATTGCGCCATTCATGAACGTGATCTCAAAAACAATATCTTAGCTTTCAAGGTCTTCGTCTCGGCACAAGGAGCGCAGGGCCTTCTTGGTCAACCTTCAAAGCAGCAACTTGACAATGTGTTCGGCACCCACAAAGATACGGAGGTCGTCGAATTCATTCTGAAGAATGGCAAAGAACAAGCGGCGGAACTTGCATCCAACGAAACTTTCATCACAAATCCTTCTCGCGGATCGGGCAACAATGCGGATAGCCGGTGAAAGGATAGCATTCAAAGGGATAACATTTGAGTAGAAGTTATATCAATTGTACTCTAAAGACATCTTCGGAAAGTAAAGCAATAAGTCCCTGTTCAGCATCGTCAGCTGATCATCAACTTGTACGTGTGACCCTGCTCAGCCTTGCTGCACAACGTTCGCATCTCAAATGTGAAAAAAAAAAATCTAAGTCGTTGCAATACTGATATGCTTTGCCGCTATATTCAAATTGCATCATCCCATTACGAGGAGCTGAAAGTGCCCCGGAGTAATATTTTTAGGGAATAATTGGATTCACCACATCGGGGGAAATGTCAAATCCACATCATCAATCTCGAGGATTTTCTCAAGAGTCAATAATTAAGGCTTCAAACAAGAATAGCGCCCACACAGAATAAAGACCAATAATTTTTAAAGTGCGGCTCGAAAACATTCAAGAACATCGAGCCCATGTATTGTACGATGAAGTACTAAATACTTGGTACGTTCGAACGAATCGAACCTCGTCCTTCAATCTCGTCTTCCCAAATTAGTTAGGCGTCCAAGTTGACCGGAGCGCAACCAAGGGCAATAATACCATCTAGAAATAGAGGGACCGTTGATTGAGCAATGGATTATCGATCGACACTTGGACCTCACTGAAAGTATTATCCGTGCAGCATACTGCCTGCCCAGAACTACAAAAAGAGCATCATTAGCACTTGTGCCGTGCAAGGAGGCAAAAAAAGGTCAAAATTCACCAGGATGTACCACTGACGCCGACAATAGTGATAGAGTCGCAAGTCAGGCCAACATGCGCAGTAACGTCCTGAACAACAACGCCCAAAAGGCTGATAATCTTGGAGGCGGCGCGGCTGTTGGCGGCCTGGACGCTGTTGCGGTGGGTGGGGGTGGCGACCGCAAGGCTAACGAGGGCGCGAGTGATGACAGTGCAGAAGGTTTGATTTGCATGTTGTGATTTCAGATGCTAAATCAATGCCGAAATAGTTCGGCTTGTGTTAGGGAATGCCAACAGTAGATGCAGTAAACTATTATACCTTCACGAGTTCTTCACGTCCGAATATCTGGTTGTGTCCCAAAGAGCCGTTATGCATAAATGACGAAGGGATCAAAGGCATGGTGGAGTTTTCGAGAAAAAGTGGGGATAGTCAAAATGATTTTTCAACAGCATGAACGCGGCAAGTTGGAAGGAAAGCTAAGGGATTGTTGACCTCGAGGGTATCCAGGGCAGGGCGGTAGTCGATGACGAACATAGAACAAACAGTACAATCATGGCTGGCGCCGATGTTAAGAGTGTCAGGGAAGAATGCGAAGTACAAATAGTTTGCGGCAACATCAATAGCGCCTGTCACGGTCCAATAGGTGTTTTTAGGTTTTGTTTTAAAAGAAAAGGCGTGGATTATAAGACCATTAAGAACCTGTTCACCCGCATTGCCGACGCAGGCTGAGGATCGTGGTGTTGGAGTAGGACAAATGGAATCTGCCGGGGGAAATTTGCGCTCGACGTTCCCGTAATCCCTGGAGTGAGAGACCACGTTCTCGAGATAGATATACGGACAGAATGCAGACTCATTGATATTATTGTCCTTCAATCCCTTCGGGGAAAACTGCCCACCCACGACGATTCATCGCCACAATGCACAAGTGATAGTTCCGATCTGCTGACTGGAAATGACTGACATGAGAACGTCATATAAACACAGACTTGTAGGAGCGAGTTACGAGAATGTCAGTCTAATGGCGTTCAGATGACGCAGCGCTCGGTGATACACGCGGTAGTTCGCATCGCGACGTGGATATTTCTTCTCCAGAAAACATATCCACAAACGGCAAATGACAAGAAAAAATACCTGGTGTGCATGTACTCTCGTTTGGTGATATCGGAGATGCTTTGACCCTAGAGGAAGCACCGGCATCAGGTTGCGTTTCTGCGATTTAATATCAAAGGCCTGGAACAAAGTATCGAAAATAACTGACCACAGCCGTGTTAAAACCCGTGAAAATGTTAGAAGAAAATAGTCCAGACTCCGGAATATGGTTACACATGAAACCTCCCCAAGTACTTGTGTTGCACTAAGACACGCAAACGACACGGTTGATGGTTGTTCAAGTATAAGTAGTGTGCTCCGACTGTCAATTCGAGAGTGGTGGGGTACTAAATGTGACAAGTAAATCTTGATCTAATCTGATGCAAAGTCAACTTGTCAAGACAGTATTATGGGAAAAAATCGCAAGTGCACACCTAGGTGTGCGAATGGGTACATGGGCGCAACTGCCTCGCGTGATTCAATTAGGTTTAATGAAAGTCTTCTATTTCCTTCCGACCGATTTCAGAAAAAAAGTTCCAAGTGTAGCACGACCTTCAGGCTTCAACAATGTCCACTTGATGATTTGAAAAGCCCCAACCGCACCCGTACTCGTTCTTATTGCGAGCGAAATTAAATCGCTTCGGAGTCCGGAATGAATGTCGAAGCTGTTGAAAGAGATTTGAAATTGTTGACCAATGAAAATGTCACGAAAAACATACTGCTCAATAAGAGGGGATGACTCGAAGAACTGACCAATTTTGTGACGAGATACAAGCCATTTTCTTGAAGTTCGGATGCTCAGCAGGAATCTGATTGGGAAGCCGACATTCCATGCTGATAACAGGCTATTACAGGCCTATATGCAGGCTATTGGCAGAGAATTTTATGTTGGCGGAACTGTCGTTGACTGGATCTATCATTGGAGTGGGAGGCTAGAATATCATTGGACGGAGTACAACAGCGGGTTGGTTGGAATATTTACAATCGTATTGGGATTAATGCGTACCAGGTGAATGCTGTAGTGTGTGTAGGGTAGCAGAATGACTTATGTACCCTAGATATTGCAAAAATACCCATGAGAAAATCTGTAATGTATTTGGAAGCCTCGCCCGCGTTTTGCGCTGATGATCCTGAGGTTTAAGATGAAATATTTCGTCATGAAAAGGTCATGTCGGCGAAAAGGCGCTTTTGATAGCAAAATAACGCTTCGTGCGAGATGGAGTACGTTGAGAAAGACGGAGAATGATGCAAATAGAAACGGAGGAGAGTACATTTTGAAACAAGACTAGTAAAAAATACATGGCCAGCGTCGCTTGTCGATCATGCCGCCGAAATGTCACCTGTTGACCGCAAGGCGATGATTCCAGTCAGATCGGAGGATTGTATCGTCGTAGAGATATAGCGAATGAGTAACAGGTCCTAATGTACTCCGAGAAAGAACTAGGAGTTCCTTCAGCGACAGATCCCTAAAAAGTGTTCGGTAGCGCTGTAACTTGAAGACGATCCGATAAAATGACTCGAACAATCCGTGTGCCCGAATCATATTCGACATAGACTAGTAGCGTTTTACTCAGAAAAGCGACGTTCCCGGAACAATAGCCGTACCGGAATAAGAAAAGAAAGGGTCGTAAAAGAGGCTGCAACGGCGGTGGAGAAGACGGTGATAGCGGCGACGGTGAAGCACCAGTCACGCAATCGTGACAGCTCATCCTGGCCTCAACCTTCACCCAGGTCAAGGGGGGCCATGAGCCAAATCGCTCAGCGTTCCTCCAAGTTGTGTTTTAGTACCTTGACTCTGACAGAACTTTCTTTCTTATTGTGGCGTTGTTCAGACTCTGCTTCGAAAAATTGTCTCCTAGGTTAAATCTGCTGTTACAACCGCGAGTTCTCTCTGAGCAAAGAGTTCTCGTGGAGTCGTGGTACCAATTTTGTAAATGTCGGTGGCCTTTTTAGTTACCTGTTCTGCAAGGAGATGCAGGACAAAGAAGGAACAGAAGACCAAATTGGATCCCTCGTGTCTTCTACGACGGCGACTTGGAGCTTCTGCACTTGCTGCCGCACATTTACCCATTTCCTTCCCTGATCGTGTATCTGGGTGTTAATTTGAATATCAAGTGTATGTTCTCACTCCGCACTCACGTTGTCTTTCTGACACTCAACTTTACATCGAAGCAGGCCACGCTTTCTGAACATTTTTCTCTTTCACCCTCGGCGTCTCTACTGTGCACACACAACAGCACTTGTTTCTTTCCAGGTAAGTATCCCGAGCCTTCATCTTCATCGTCTTCCGGACCTCATGACATACTGTATTGCTTTAGGTACACTTTCATCATCTGTCAGGACATCAATGACGTCGATCATTTCCGTATGTGTTAGTATTACCACAGCTTTCTTGAACGACGACTGTCTTACTTCTTAGTAAATGGTAAGCATTGGCACTTTCTCATCAGGCCATCTTTGTCAAGCAAGAACTCAAGATCCAGAATTACTTTGCCCAACTTGTACGACTCCACTTCGACGCAACTTCTCCCGTTTGTTTATCTGACTTCACGTTTTGGAAATTAAATAGAATTCTTACATGTTGTCCAGCCGAAACGATGAGGCGTTTGTGGAGGCGTTTGGGAACAACCTTCGCTACCGATATATATATATATGCCAAATTGACGGGTTGTGAAAACTTATAAAAGCTTCTTGCTTCATCCCTAGTCTCTTCGCTCGAACAATCCGAAGCATTCGTTAGAGTACTCTGTTCCAGAATATGCAGTTAAAGCTCTCTTTCACCGCCCTTGCTCTCGTCTCCCTTGCGGCCGCCAACCCCACCCGCCGTAATGGCAGCCCGTCCAACCAATGCAACACTGGCAGCCTCCAGTGCTGCAACAGTGTCCAGACCGCCAGCAGCCCTGCCGCAGCCTCGCTCCTTGCAAGCTTAGGTGTGGTCATCCAGGATGTTACCGCCCTCGTTGGTATTACCTGCTCTCCCATCACAGTCATTGGCGTAAGTGGTACCTCCTGGTATGTCACTTACGTGTCGCTTTCCTAAAAATCTCAGTCTGATTTTATATCAATAGCTCTGCGCAGCCGGTTTGCTGCACTAACGACTCCTTCAGTAAGCCCTTCTTTTCCTTGGATGATGAGCTGCTTATATGCCTGTCTACATGAATGGAATTGCTGATAACTTGTATTTATTATAGACGGCGTCATCGCCCTTGGTTGCACTCCGATCAACATTAACTTGTAGATAGCTAATCATTATTGCCTCGCATTAATGGGCAACAATTACTTCAGGACGGGCAATATGATTTAAGACGAGGGGCCGAAAGCGCGTACAATTTATATACATTCAAAGATGAAATATCGTTGTATGGGACTCGGATGTGTGAACACATTTGACGACCTGAAGTCGAATGTTAGGCCATCGTGGTCGGAGGGAATCGATAAATCAAAAATGGATGTTGACTGCTCGACATATCAACAAGAAAACATAAGTATATCCATGTAAAGGTGACTAGTGCATAGTACGATGTAATGTATAGAAGGAAAATATCATATCCAACGTGAATGTTTTTTTTAAAAACATCTTCCTTTAGTTGGAAAAATTGGCGTTGAAATAAGATAAATAGCAGATATATGTGTAGTGCATCCCAGATAAGGTCAATCTCCGCCCGTGAGATTAATTCAGACCTGCAGTCTCCGCCCACTCCTTGCTGCCCATCTGGACCAGCCTCGAGCAAGCACGCGCAAATGCGAAGACTTCCTCTTCTCCCGTGAACATAGAGCTTGAACCAACGACATCCTTGGACAGACCCTGGAAGATGCAATGTTAGAGAAACGTAGTCACTCAGTCTATGGCAGAAAAGTGACACACCAGATCATCCATGACGCTGCGCATGTGGTCGGAAATGTGATGAGCTTCTTCAGTGGGATCATCGGAGAAAACCTGGAAGACAGGAACTTCTGAAGTAACAAGGAGCTTCGTCTGCAAAAGGTGATGCGACGCGGATCAGTCAAAGAGGTCAAATGATAAGATACACAGAAATGACGCACTTTACTTTCATAACAAGCTGAAAAGAGAGGTAGTTATGAATATAGATATGCGAAGCTAAATGGCATAAAAAAGCGAAAATGTGAACCCACCATCAATGAAGGTGATAAATCTCCTCGCCTGGCTCAACAATCAGATGTCGCAAATCAATAATCTCCGCATTAAACGTACCAAGTCCTTTTTATCCATGCCCATCTTGGGTATATTCAATACGAAGAAGGTCCCAAAATTCTTTGTGAGCTCTATATAATCCGCAGCACTCAAGGGTTGCCCACAAAGGTCCGCAAAATCAAATTTAGCAATCGTCGAAGTACTCTCTGGAATGAGAAGGGTTCGCCCCCAACTATTAAGCTTTCGGTTGGGTATCGAGGGATCGTTAGGATCCGCGGAAGCCAGGGCGTTATAGATCTTCTTGATTTCTTTTGAGTTTTCTGGGGTTAACGGCGAGTAATAAACCTGGGATAGGGCTCGGGGTATTCGCCGATAATCTAAAACCCAACATTATCAACCATGTATTCAGCAAATAATACACACTAACCGGTGCCAGAGTCAAGGTCCGTAACGTCAAACTGTGAAGTCAGGAGATCGATGGCCGGAAGGAAACTGGAGCGCTGAATGCCATTCTTGTACAAGTCATTCGGGTGGCGGCTATTGAGAGTCAGCACAATGGCAGCAGAGAACAAGATTCAGTTGCTCACTTCGATGTCATCACACATACAACACCGTAGTTAACCAACGACTCCAAGAGGCGCCGCAGAATCATTGCATCTGCGATATCCGTGACTTGGAATTCATCGAAGCACAGAACAGAGGCCTCCCGCGCAAGATCCCGTGCGACAGGTATTATTGAATCACCACCGTGGTATCCCATAGCGATTTTAGCTGCATGTAACCGTTTATGCACATCGATCATGAAGGCATGGAAGTGGACTCTTCGCTTCCGTTTAACAGTTTGGGGAAGAGTCTGATAGAACAGATCCATAAGCATGGTCTTTCCCGTCCCGACGTCACCATAAAGGTAGAGGCCTTTTGGAGCAGATGCTGGAGGCGCAGTGGGTATCGGTTCATCCCGGCTGAAAATCCGAGAAAGCTGAAGAAGGCAATGGGCACACCGATTGATGTTTGAGCAATTGGTAACTTACCAGTGAATTGGATATAGGTGCGTCAGGTATTTGTAGTGGTTTGTAGTCAATTAGTTTATCGTGGAGATCCTGTAGTTTCTGTATGATACGCGTTTGGTGGTCGTCCCCTTGTAGCGTTCCGGAATCAATCATTTTTTGGTATTGACGCAGAGGTGTTGACCACTCTGAATAAGATATATATGAGAAGTATTTCTCCGCAGGGCAAAGAAGTTCGTACCGTTCTGAGTTGGATCCCGATCGGGATTGGGATTGGGAGGTGTACCATTGGCCGATCGGTTTGCAAAGAACTCTTGGTCCAAAAGCTTTTGGTTGAGACCAGAATCGATTGCCAGAGAGGAATTCAAAGCTCTCCCTCGGGGCTTATTCTTCTGGATATGCGACGATGTGGAAGCGACTGAGGAGATAGACGCTCGTTGCTTGACAGAGGCAGGAATACGCCGGACTATAGGAGATGATGAAGACAAGATCTTGCGAGCTGCCTTCATTGTTGATCGCAGGAGGAGATGACAATGTGGTTTGCTGGCGCACTCTAACTCTAAACACCGCCGGAAAAACGCAGCAAAGGCAAAGAATAGGACAAGTTGCGGACTCCGGAGAGCGTTCAAGTCATACCCGGAACTCCATTCAGTCCACGTGATTCGGATCTTTCTATACCCGTTCTTTATCTTATCTCAATATTTCAAAGCCTACTGGTGAGCGCCCGTGGCACCAGAGAAACGCAGTGCTCACCTTCGCCTCCATCATGTACGACGACAGCGAAGCCGACACCTATATCATGCTGCTCCTCTCAGACAGTAACCTTCCGACAGGATCCTTCGTTGCGTCATCTGGCTTGGAGTCCTACGTAAAACACGGCTTTGCATCGTCGTCCAGTGCTGATGTCGCTACCGTCAACTTTGTCCGCGATAGTCTCGGATCGTACTCACAAAGTGCTATCCCATTCGTCTCCGATGCACATCTAGCTGTTGTCAAATTTTCCGAGGTCATGGAGAGTGATGCAGATAAGGAGATGGTGGCAGGGGAAGAGAGATACGAGGCTATCCTTGAGACTCTCACAGAACTCGATGCACTATACCATGTCATGACTCTTAATCACGTTGCAAGACGGGCTTCCATGTCCCAAGGCGTAGCTCTCCTAACTCTATATTCAAAAGGATTCTCTCGGCCTCCCTCCATGTCCGCATTCTCAAGCACAGAATCACAAGATCATGAGACTCGAATGCACAAACTCCTCGACCTATTTAAACTGAGGGTGCGAAGAGAAGAAACCTTCGGTCACCTTCCGGTATGTTGGGGCATCCTTACTGCAGCTTTGGGCCTTACTCTAGGTGGGTAACCTTATTCTCGTCCCGGAGAAAATATTTTCAAAAGCCTTGGCAGAACGAGCGCAATATCTTCATCTTTTCCTCCATGCCAGAAGTCTCCTGTCAGCGTCCGTCCGTTTAAATGATCTAGGGCCTTATGGCGCTCAACAAGTATTGCTACATGCTGTACGGCCGCTAGTCGCCGCTGAAGCAACACGATGCAGACAACTTCGCACTGAATTGCTGAGGGGTGTAAATGAAGGTTCGGAAGATGCGGCATTTGGACCCGCAAATACATGGCCGTTGGGAGAGATCCTAGCCGGCCGTCATGACCTACAACATTCGCGTATCTTCAATAGTTAGATCTGGATACTTATACCCACCTTACAGCACTGATTCTTAAAGAGGAAGGGGCAAGGAGCAAAAATACATCGAACATCCATATATTGCATTTTTCTATGATGCAACGGTGAGGGCCAGTCGGGACGAAACTTCTGCTTGGGCGCGGACAAGGTTGGCAAGGTAAGAAATCATCAAAGTATCCTGAAGGCAATATTGCATTAGTCCATTTCCAATTGGTGGCGCGATAGAAACGAACCTGTAGGCTGGTATTAAATCCACCCTTCTCTAAGTCATCGGTGCTGGCACCCAGGGTATCCATTAGGTATCGTCCAATGGCAGGGTCGCCTTTTTTCTCGCCCGAAAGGACCGCTCGTACATATGTGAGCACCCGATCAAGCATGTCCGAAACTGAGAGGATTGCACGCTCAATGATTTCGAGATCAGCAACGGGTTGAGAAGATGTTGAAGTGGGCTCCGAAGCGGTGTTTACGAGGAGGTCAACTGAAAACATTTCTTGTATCAGATGTAGGCTCTTCAATGAATCGTGCAAGAACAGTGCACTTACGTCCACTTCTCTCCGCGTCGTGGAAGCGGAGTTCCACTGGTACAGGAACAAATACACAGTTTTCGGGTTTGGGATTTATACCCACTGGTGAACTATTTGTAAAATTGTCCGTCAACATCATTATTACCATCATGTAGTAGTGTTAAACGAACCTGATGTATGCCCTGACACCTGCCTCCTGGCCTTCCTCCACACCAGTGTTGATAGAAACGTGGATGGCTTGATGAGGTCCTGTTTCTTGCGAGTAGAAATTTTGGATCAGGGCCGAATAGGTATTAAGGTTCGATCCTGTTGAATACCTTGAAAAGGACACAGTTAATTATGGTCTGCTATAATTTCGAAAGTAGCTATTACCCACCATCCAACAATGACTTCCTTGGGGTTCACTTTGTGATGGAGCTCATACATTGTCCGGTGGTAATCCATATCAACAGCGACCTGTTCGTCCGTCTCGCTGTGGAGAACAGCAAAGGATGAACGGACTTCAACTTCATTGTCGTGGCGCGTTCCGAGGAGTGTACCAATGACACGATCTTGGGCATCCGTACGGCGGAGGTAGTGATCAAGAATGGAAAAGAGGGCTACAGGGTGGATCGTGATATTCGTTGGTGTACGTCTGGACAAAAATGGGGATCAGACTGTTAGGCTTTATCCACCCCTAGATTCATTAGATGTTAACATACGGAACATTAGGAGATGAGTCGGTCACGGTAGTGCCACTGATGTTAATCGCGGAGGACTTGGGTCCTAGAGGCATCTTTTGATTTGTGGGTTGAATAAGAGTCAATACGACCCTTTTTGTTTTTGCAGTTAGGCAACGCCAAAAAAGTTGATCTCGGCAATAGCCGAGAACTTCCACCAGCTGCGTCCATTCTCTGTCACTCTCTTCTTCACCCCAAAAACCTCGAGATGCCTTCAGAAGACACCAAAGTGCGCCATTCTACCGCTGCCCATGCAGCATTACTCATTGTGCTTTACTTGCAGGAACGTATCAACAAGGCAGTCGAAGTCGGACGCGTATGTCTTCAGCTAATTGACCTCCGAAGCTATCCTTGCTAATCGATTTTTTTTTGCTTTGCAGACTATCTTGCACTACGGATGGATTCCTCTTATTATCTACATTGGATTCACCCGCAGTAACCCTAAGCCCGAGCTGTTCAAGTGCGTCCAACTATGACACGCTGTCTGACCCGGTCCTGACCTCTTTCAATCTAGGTTGATTAGCCCCCTTGCATAGATGCCCCCCATGACGTGTAATATCATATTAATGCAGTCTATAATTCAAAAGGCCAATGTATAGCCAACCTGCTCGCGGGAACATGATGTGTGACGTACATGAGTGTGAGGTGGTGTGAATAACGGTTGCTTACAGCGCAAGTGCTCGATGGGGCGCAGTTTGAAGGTGAGCGATTTGTTCTTTCGAGTGCGAGACAGTGATTATATGTGTCGTGGTGATGCGAATGCCGCATCCTGATTGTTGCCATTTTTATGGGCGTTCCTACTGTAACCGTGGTTTTACGCTGGTTTATGGAGAACGGGAATGTGACGACTTGACAAGGCCAGATATGAGCTTTCAGACCTTCTTTTATTTTTCTGCTTTCCTTCCTTGACACGTCCCAAATACTGAATCAACGTTAGGCATAGTATCAGCACAGCGAAACATCAAAGCAAACGTACTCTACATTAACTGACACAAGGGGTATAAGGTCTTACTAAAGGTACACTCTACGCAAGTCGGTCGCACTCGTAATGCGTTTGCAGATGGGGCAAAGTTTAGTGGAACCAAGGCATCGAAGCCAACACTCTCGGCAACAGGTGTGCCAACATCCGGTCGATACAGTTGGTTCTGTATACGGATCGATGCAAATTCGGCATAGAAGAGTTGTCGAAGAAGACACTGTCGCATATTCCTAAGAGCGACTTAGGAAATTCAGACATGAGTTGCAAGAGGCGCGTGCTTACGAGTTGTTTGACCTTGCTCTCCAACGCCAACACCAGAGCAATTCTGTCTCCACGTTGACGAGCTGAAACGATGGCGAGATCCAATTTGTCGATTTCTGACACCCCCATAACCTCGTTCATCTGCTTTTTGACGGTGTCGTTGATATCAACTTGAATATCTCGCTTCACAACCTTCCCCGCCGCCACAAGATGCCGGAGAGTTGCTTCTTGGTTCTCACCATCGCTATCTTCGATCTCGACTTCCACATCTTCGTCGACAGCGTCTGATATTTGCGCATGTATAGGTACGACGTCTTTCTCCGTAAATTGTGCGGCGCCAAAAATGGCTTGATCGTCTCCGTCAATATCGATGTCTTCCTCGACCCCCTCTTCCTCGAAGCGTGTATAAAATCCAGCGCCTATTGTTTAACAAAAGTCAGCATGGCGCTTAAGAAATTTCGAGGAAACGCACCTCGAACACTACCCACATAGTTGCCTTCATCTTCCCATGTCTCCTCTTCCTCCACTCGTCGCTGCAACTCCAGCAGACGGGCCTCTTCCATTGTTTGATTTTCGTGCGCGAGACAAGTATCGACATGTGCATCAACAACATCCCGATCGCCTCTAACGGTGACGGAACACACTGGACAGGTGATTACTTCACCTGTAAACCTCTGTAACCATGTATCTTTTGCATTCGATTCATCATCATCCTTCAGCAATTCTTTCAGCCTCGTCTGGCGTTGCTTGCGATTGCGCTTGACGATTTGGATAGTCTTGTTCGAATGATCAATAGAATTCAGTGCATTATGTGTAATGATAGATTTTCGGGCCTTGATGGCTGAACGACGAGCTCGTGAGCTCGGGCCGGGTCTGGTACGACTTCGTTAAAGGGTGTAAATCTGTCCGCTAGAAATGACTTACTTATCAAGATCATCGTATACAACTTCGAAGGATCCGACCTTCTGAATGATCCCTTCCACTCTCTCTGATTCCAGTTCTGCATGCCTGCCAAGTAATCTGAGGGGTATTCGCTCGTCGCAGATGGGGCACTGTCTTGTTTCCACTGTCTTTTTGGCTATGTCCAAAAATACCGCGTGAGCTCAATTCAGAGTTAGCACATGCGAAAAGCCATGATTCATACCCCGTTTCGTAGGATGAGGTGGCTCTGAACCAGACACGGGAGGAGAGCTATCCGTCGGAACTTCTATGGCTCTTCTCTTGCCTTTACTAGCGGGCCGCCTCAATCTTAAATTCAAATTGGTTGAAATTGGCAAAATCACGCACTTGAGAGTGATAGTCAACGCCATAGCCTGAGATGATATTTCCAAACGCGTTGCGTTTAATGAATAAAACTATCTATCGTGTTTACGGCCCTTCAGAACGAGATTTCTGGATGGATTGACGCCAGCTGGAATGGATGTAAAGACAAGTTTGGATTTTCTGACCCTCGCGTGCGTCGCGGTTCACGCAAAGCCGATGCTTCCCACGGTAAGTCCTCACATTCTATTGACTCGACGGTGACCAACGGCGACACAACTCATGGCCCAGCCTATAGCTACTTATCCTGTATCTGTCTATACTGGGGCAATAAAATCTGGCCTTGTGACACTCATATTGACCTTATGACAACTCTAATCGTGCTCGAAAGTCTCTATTTTACCGTAGAACATCCGCTTTATTGCTTTTTAGCTGGATTTCGATTGCGGTATAAGATGTCCGTGTCCGTAGTATTCATGCAATAAACATTCGATACAGACGCATGTCTTCTACCAACGACATTGACGCTATCCTCCAGAAATTAACAATTCCGCAGAGGATCAAACTTCTCGCCGGTCGGGTGAGTTTTCGTCACTGCCTCTGCTTCGCTCATTGAACAATCCAAGAAAACAGGATTTAAATCATTCTGAACCCATACCCGAGCTCGATATACCATCTTTACGGTTCAGCGATGGTGCGTGTGCATCTCCAGGCTTTGGCACGAACTCCAACTTTTTTTTTCTATCTAGGGCCCAATGGTGCGAGAGGGACCAAATGTTAGTTCTTCGTCCAATTGTACGAGCTTCTAATCATCATCCTTCGTCTTCAACGGCACACCATCTACTTGCTTCCCAGCATCCATAGGACTTGGATCCTCCTTCGACGTGGACCTTGTCAAGGCAGTTGGTGAGGCCTTGGGCGAAGAATGTCGTGCTAAAAGTAGATAGTCACTTCCCTTCAAGTTGGGTTAGTATCTCTCTCATCTGCGAATCAACAGGTACCCACGTATTATTGGCACCTACCGTCAATACGCACCGCTCTCCTCTGGGAGGCCGCGGGTTTGAATCGTTTTCTGAGGATCCTCATTTGAATGGTACCGTCGCTTCAGCATATATCAACGGGCTTCAGTCGAAGGGCGTTGGAGCGACCATCAAGCATTTCGTTGCGAATGACCAGGAATTTGAGAGGTAAGTCCTCTTAGTCATAAAGTATTATCTCTTCGTCTGATTTCTGTGTGCTATCCTCAGGTTTTCGATCAGCAGTCAGTGCTTATGATCTAGATACTCTAGGACCAAGCTCAAAAATACTCATGACAGGCGAAGTTAGCGAGCGTGCCCTTCGAGAAATTTACTTGAAGCCTTTCCAACTAGCCATAAAACACGCCAATCCATGGGCTTTGATGACCGCGTTAGCCCACTTAGCCGACAGTTCCTCCGTTCCAAATTTGAATGTCAAACTAGGTACAATCGTGTCAATGGAGTACATGCATCGGAGAGTTCTAAACTACTGCAGGACATTTTGTTCAAGGTAATTTTTTGGCGTCATATGAATCTTACATTACTGATCAGCAAGTACTAGGAATGGGGTTATCGAGGTCAGAAAAGCTGAAATACGACGCTAGGCGAAAATTCACAACATCCACAGGTTTTATCATCAGTGACTGGACTGGCGTATACAGCACGGTGGAGTGTCTTAATGCAGGGGTTGATTTGGAAATGCCGTATGTGTTGCTTCCGTCTTGTTTTGTCTAAAAATTGTACCGCCTAAGCTGAAGTTGTAGCGGACCTTCAGTCATGCGTGGCCCAGCTTTGCTGAGGATGCTCATGGCTCAGAAACTATCTCTCAGTGACATCGATAAACGTGTAACAAATGTCAGCACCCAAAGTTATTCAAGTCATCGTGGCTCATCCTATCCGCATAGGTGCTGAGATTGATACAGCGTGCCAAGGAATCTGGTATACCTTTCTCCGGGCCCGAAGGCTCTCTGGACACTCCAGAACTCCGTCAACTCCTCCGTAGGGCAGCGGCCGATTCTATTGTGTTGCTCAAAAATGATAAACAAACCCTGCCGCTTAAGAACGACTACAAAAAAATAGCTGTCATTGGACCGAATGCCAAAATTGCTGTACCAACAGGCGGCGGTTCGGCTGGTGTACTTCCGACTTATACTGTGTCACCTCTACAGGCCATTCAGGAAGCATCGAAACACACTGGCACGGAAGTCGAATATATGATTGGAGCACTGTCTCATAAATACCTTCCTGGCATTGAGTCACACATCTACCAACCCAATAGTCAACGCGGCGCTCTACTGGAGTTTTGGAACGAAGAGCCGACGACTGCCTTCGTTTCGTCATTCGGCGATTCGACACCACCTCCTGTATGGAGCACTCTTACGCTTGCGTCAAACTGTCTTTTGTTCGATGGAGTTGTGAGTCTTTCTTCATTTTTCAATACTTACATTAGAAGATGATCATATTGTCAGGACTCGGAGAAGGTAAATTTAGTTTGCTGGATGCGCGTAAGTGTATTTGGATCAGAATATGATAGAACCTTACTTTTGTATACGGTAGTATTCGGCCAAATTCAAGCCAGATGAAGATGGCGATTGGGAAATGGGTCTTAACGTCACTGGACATGCCGCACTCTACATTGACCAAAAGCTGATTGTCGAATATGTACTTGGAGCCCCGGTCAACACCTTCGGGGCTGCAGAGGTACGCGGTATTGCAATGGATCTCAAGGCGGGTCAGGAATACGACCTCGAAGTTAGAATATCCAACGCATCTTTCGTGACTTCTGGCCTTCCATTCCCTTTCTGGGGTTTCGTTCGGGTTGGCGGAGCACGTAAAGTCGATGAAGATGCCACCATACGCGAAGCAGCAGCCCTGGCTCGAGAATCTGAAGGTCTGTCCTTTTGCTACGACTCGGTCCTGTTCTCATTTTCATCTTGTTGTAGTTGTGATCTTGGTCGTCGGCTTGAACAATGAGTGTGTATAGTGCCCAGACTAAGTATGTAGGTCTAGACATACTGATTTTGACGATTGTCTGTATAGTTGGGAGACGGAAGGTGCTGATCGTCAGGGTATGGAGTAAGTTGATCTCCCTAGACCATTAACAGAAAGCAAGCTGATTGCCGTATCACAGATTGCCTGGCCGTACGAATGACCTTGTACTGGAGGTCTTGCGAGCAAATCCAAATACAGTCGTCGTCAATCAATCGGGAACCCCAGTCTCGATGCCATGGATCGATGAGGCTGCTACAGTTTTACAGGTTTGTGCTTGCCATCTGGAGCCTTTTGTTTATCTCATCATTGCAGGCATTTTATGGCGGGAATGAACTTGGAAACGGCTTGGCAGATGTCCTCTTTGGACGAATAAATCCATCTGGAAAACTTCCGTTAACATTCCCGTAAGTTTGACTTCCTCTATACTTTTGTTTCTGGTGCTCAAGGGAATACAGAGTTCGGCTTGAGGACAACCCATCGTTCCCTTCTTTTGGCGACAGAGGGCAAGAATCCGGAAAGATACATTACAACGAGGTAGATTTTTTGCCATCATGACAATCATGTCGCTTATGCTTTTACTTACAGGGTATTTTCGTTGGATACCGAGGATTCGAGATACGAAAGCTCTCCCCTCTCTTCCCGTTCGGGTTCGGGCTTTCGTACTCCAAGTTTGAATACTGCAATCTTGAGACGACTGAGGTCTCTTCGGACGGGCGGTTCCATGTTTCCTTCAACGTCTCGAATGTTAGTCAAGTAGAAGGGCGCGAGGTGGTACAGCTATACATTTCGGATTCTCAGTCCTCTCGTCCTCGTCCCATCAAGGAACTCAAGGCATTTACTAAAGTTCATCTTACTCCTGGACAAACGAAGAATGTGAAACTTGCTCTAGACAGAGAGGCATTGAGTTTCTACAACGAGGCAGATATGTGCTGGGTGGCAGAAAGTGGAACCTTTGGGATTCTTGTTGGCGTATCTTCAACGGATATTAGGCTTGAAGTGGAGGTCGAACTTAAGATGACATTCACTTGGACGGGATTGTAGCTGACCGGCCGATTGACTGTAAGTCATTTGTAAATACAATTGCGAATTTTGATATCCCGGATAAATATATGTAACTCGGCCGACAATGCTTGTTCACTCTTCCTCCAATACAAGATCAATACCTTCATCTTTCGCCATTCTGAGAGCATCCTGCTCTCGTGCTCGGCAAAATTCTAGCAATGAAGAAAGTATATCCCTCTGACCTAGAAAATATTTCTCAACATACATGATCCTAATATAGACTCAGGAAAACTAACCTTCGAGGTAGTGCCCAAACATCGTAATTACTTCAGGCCGTAATTCTTCCATATTAGAAATATGGCCAATAGGCAACCGTTGCAGCAAAGTATGCACCATTTCTTCCAGCATTCCAGAGGCATCCAAAAAATCTTCGTATGTCGCGGGATGTTCTTCGGACTGGATGAACGTTTGTAATACCTCCTTCCAGAGGCCTTCTGCGCCAGATGCATTACGACCTATCTCCCACTTATTTCCTCCAATACCACCGATCTTCAGAACGATGGTGTCGTCCGGGTTGTTCGGGATGGAGAAACCATAACCTAAAATAAGTTCTGAATTTGGTTTGGGTCCATAGTTGTTGAAGAGTTCTTGTCCTTGGACTGCGGGAGTATGGATGACAAGAGATATCTTTGGCCTTTTGGAGGCTACACAGGGTAGTGCAGGATTTTTCTTATCGTCTGGATAGGTGACAAGCCAGGAAACGGGTTGCCCACGCGCGTGGTTCAGTGCATCAACGCCAGGAATCAATATTGGTTGCGTTGAAGGAGAGTGGAGAAGAGAAGGTGTTGCAGATAGGAGAGATGATGGAAATGCGCGGGATGAGAGATACGTCGCCGCAGTTAAGTATTTCTCCCTGTGCGATTGTAAGAGGGAATCAAAGACCGGATTTACATGACAGACCAAGTGAATAGCTCCGTCAGGAGTGCTTTGGATTGGGTAACAAGTTGTGAGCATTGATTCCATTCTAATCTCCATTCTCTCTCTCTGTCCGCGGTAGCACCATATAGGTTGGTTCCCTTGAAAATCTCTCTCTCAGCTGGAGAAAAGTGCAGTGGCGTCCGAAGATTTTCCGCTGATGGTAAGGTGTCCAGATATCGGTCATGGCGCAAATTATCTGCTATACTGACAAACAGAAATAGTGGAATGAAGGAAAGGACAATGAAGCGCAAAAAGATACCTTGAATCTTGACGGTCAATAATCCAATGAAGAGATATATATGTGCTAATCCACTGCCTTTCTGTCCATCCATTAGTGTGGATATCCGTAAAATCTCCCAGGATTTTGGAGACAGCTTTCTTAGCGACTGCCTGTGTGATCACAAGGTCGAACGGACATGAGACCACTGTTAAGTCGGGCAGCATATTTTCTGTTGCGATAACCCCAGATCCAGAAACATCTGACAAATGGACAATGTCGGTACCCATTTCATGAAGATTCATGAACCCTTCGAGGAAAATCGGGTTACCTTGTCTAAAGCGCGTTTTGGGATGGAAAACACCTCCATGGTCAGAGAGCCATGATTTTAGAGAGACCACCGAGGATAATTCATCGGGCATTCGAAGATTTACTTAGTAGACGAGCAAAGAGGAGTGATAAAAGCGTATATCGCTCGCAGAGTTAAAAGTTTTGCGCGACAGCATGTCAGGAAATGACGTTTGAACGGGCCGGGCCCCGTGGCCACATCATGCATCGTCGATTCGAAGTTCGAACTGTTGAAGTTGCTTTGAAGGAACTCTTTATGACGCTCTTTCAACGACCGGTTTCAACCAAGGGCTCACCAATGAGGAATATCAAATCAAAGCGCTAAACAACTAAAACCTATGAAATTCCAATGCTTCTTCTAGTATTCTTGAACTTCTGTAGCTAGTGCAAGGCCAGTGAGTTTCGCCTTTTTCTCAAGTTAGATGCATTCCAAAACCAAGCTAACCAAGTGCTTTTCAAATGCTGATAGACGATACATCTCCGACATTCTACCCTCCGGTGACACGACAATCATACTTGTCGCAATGGCTGGTCCAGTGCGTATTGTCCACCACGAAATGCAAATCAGCAAATATCTTTTAACTTTCGTGTGTCATTTTCTTGTCCTGTAGAAGTTACGCCTCGGTCCTGCGAAAGAAGACAGTCTAAACATGTAGGGAATGTAAAGCCGCCTTACCGAGTTTTTGCTTACCGTAGCGGTCACTGATCTCCTTTTTTCGGTCCTATTGACGCTGGCCTGCGACCTTCAAACACGGAAAAACTATTTTTGCGATGTACTCTCCGATATCACGCCGTTTGTGCTTCTCAGAAGACATTTGACCGTAGTCGACCGAGACCTGGAGAGCCAATATCCCCACGGTTACTTGAACGAGATAAATGCTCCTTTATCGACGTGCAAATTTGGAACTCCTCACACTTAGTCTCACAAGATCTCAACAAATGTGTGGCTGGGCAACTCAATATGCCACGCTATCACCGTTGATATGGTGCGACCATTTAGGCATGGGCGAGCGTATATATAGGACACCAGCTATGGGCGCAATTGAGGGCTCCGCATGTCTAATCACTCCCCAGAGAAGCAGTCTCACGAAGGTGCCATCGACGAGAAAGGTGCTACTCCAATTCAAGACGAAGGTGTAATTCCTCAAAATGCGAAATTTATCGAGGTTGCCAACGTCGATTATGCAGCAGCCCTCGCCAATGGTCCTCAGCTGAAAGCCACGAGCGCTAGATCGCTTCAATTGTTTGCAATCCTCCTCGTGTCGTTCATGGGATCGTTGTCTAACGGTTTCGATGGACAGGGTGAGTATTCTATTCAACATCAAACACGGGCAATATCTTATCATTTGGGCTAGTCATGAGCGCTGTTAACGGGATGCAGTAAGATCTAACAATGTACAGAGCTCCCACTTTTTCTCATGCACGTACTAAGACAATATTTGACTTACTTCAATATCAATGGCGACGATGGTGGTGTTGGTTCCGTAACAGCTATCATCTTTGGCATTGTGAGTTATACTCCTTTGCTTTTGATCTATACACGCACTCTTATGTAATCCACAGTACTCGATTGGAAGTATAGCAGGAGTCGCTGTTGCGGGACCAATTACCGATCGTTTTGGTCGTCGAGGCGGAATGGTAAATACTCATGTTGACATGCGGACTTACTGTCTGACTTGCATTCTTGTGGTAATAGGCTCTTGGAAGCTTGATTATTATAATTGGTATGTATTTTCCAATCGAAACAAATTCCAATGACTAAATTTCGAAAAATTTATTCAGGCGCTGTTGTCATAACAGTCGCAAAGAATGTGCATTATTTGCTCGGAGGAAGATTTACTCTCGGATTCGGAGTCGCCATTACTACAACAGCGGCACCTGCTTATGTTGTCGAAATGTCGCCTCCGCAATGGCGAGGACGATTGACAGGACTGTGAGCTTCTTGCCAATAATTGTAAATTAGGATAGAGCGCTGATTATGTTGAAATAGATACAATAGTAAGTCATCAGCATCTCGGATGGAGCAGCATAAAGTAATACCGATTTACCTTCCCAACAGCATTCTACTACAGTGGCTCAATTTTATGCAGTTCGTTTATCTTATTCTTTACCTCTGCCTGGAGATCTAAATATTCCCTAGCTGGTCTCACCGTGGCAACCGGTCGAATTAATTCTACGGCGGCATGGAGAGCACCGCTTGCTATCCAAATCATCCCAGCCACCATCCTTTTAGTCTTTGCATTCTTGCTTCCAGAGGTATGCTTCTGCTGGCAGGTCAATGACTGATGCTTATTTTTTTTAAAAATCGTACCTTACAGTCTCCCAGATGGTTGATTTCAGTTGGACGCAAAGACGAAGCTCGAAGAATACTCGCTAAATATCACGGAAACGGAGATCCAGATGCTCCTCTGGTGCTGTTAGAATGGAAGGAATTCGAGGAAAGCGTCCGACTCGATGCTTCAGACAAGCGCTGGTAAGCACATCACATCTTAAGACATTCAAAGAGGGTTGATTTGACTTGAATATCAAGGTGGGATTATTCTGAGCTCTTCCACACTCGCAATGCTAGATATAGGACTTCTATGATGCTTCTAATGGGTTTCTTTGGTGTAATTCAATTTTTCATACTTGTTCTATATTCAATATTCTGACTGCTTTCCGCTGTAGCAATGGTCAGGAAACGGTCTTGGGTAAGTATGAATCCATGGAGGGCCTTTGTTGAATAAATAATATTCTATGACAGATATTTCTTACCCATCCTGTTCGGTGCTGCGGGAGCTAATACGCAGAACCAAAGACTGACTCTCAACTTCGCCAATACCATCGTTTCTGCCACCGGCGCTGTGATTGGCACAACACTGACAGACAAAGGTATCTTAATGGTTAATTATATATTGCTCAATATTGAATGTCTTCAACAAGTTGGCCGCCGTACGATGTGGTTCTGGGGTACCCTTGCATCTGCGGGAACGCTCGCAGTCGTGACAGGTACTGAGTTAGATAACAACTCGGAACTGTATTTCTTACCACTGATTTCCAGGTTGTACCGCGAAATGGGGCTCAACTAATGCTAATCCTGCTGGCGCAAATGCTGCTATTGCCTTTATCTGTGAGTGTAACAAAGGTTAATTGTAATATGATTGATTGTAATAAATTTTAGTCTTGTTTGGGTTTGTCTACAGTTTAGCATATACGCCACTTCAAGCACTCTACCCTGCGGAATGCTTGGACTACAATACTAGGTAAACGAGACATTTTATCCTGATCTGAAGGTTGGACTTTCATTGATGATTCGTATTAGAGCAAAGGGGATGGCATTGTAAGTGTTTTGCATTCCGCAATACACATAATTTATATTAATGCTGAATGCCGCTTCTTAGCTACGCCTTGGCAGTAAGCTGCGCATCTTTTGTCAATACTTACGCCGGCCCAATTGCCCTACAAAATATTCAATGGAAGGTAATCAATTCCTTGATCAATTTCATAATTTACCGACGACTTACTCTACCTCCTGCCAGTATTACATCGTTTATATCGTCTGGGACCTGTTCGAATGTGTTGTCATCCATTTCTTTGCGGTGGAAACTAAAGGACGAACACTGTACGTTTTGAGTTTCATGCTCGCCACTGTTCTCTGACATCACCAACATCATGCAGTGAAGAGCTAAACGAGATTTTCGAGGTAAATTGATTTTCTATTTGTCAATATGAAGCGCTGAGGCCATACTTTTGATAAGGCCCCAAATCCTGTCAAAGCATCCATTACTAAACACAAGGTGGCTGTTGTGCAGAAGAGCGATGCCACTGAGCTTGTTATAGCCGATTAATTACGATTGCATCTCCACATTGTTTTGATCTATTTCGGTTGACGGTCGCCGTCTAATGTCGGCGCATTGCCTGAAGTAAGCAAGACTTCGATAGCAGAAAATTTTGGTCCAGAAATTATCTGGACCAACTATATGGACCAAAAAGTGTACCGTTCTAAATAAATAAAAACTTGTACTCCGATTCTAAGTCCGGATTACGGTGTCCCCGGTGTGGCGTGGCCGATGCCCGCCCTCCTGCCCGCCCGCCTGTCCACCCGGCCGCTACCGCCCGCAGCCAGCAGCGCGCAGTCTGCACCATAATACGGCTATCGTCCCGAATCTCTGGCAGGAACTATAGGGCATTATCTGGCAGCGGGGCTCTCGCGTTGAAGAAGCAGTGTGAAGCCGAAGTTGGATGTGAATGTGAAGATATGTGGTCACGCTGTCATGGTATAGTGTGTTGGAGAAGCAATACAGAGGGCCCAACGCGGGCTCATGCTGGTCTGGTATTGGAGGGGCTTCGGGGCGGCAAGCAGAGGCAGAGGCAGCATCAGCGTTGTCAATGAGCGAAGAGACAACACGGGAAGATACCGATGCCACAACTTGACCGACGCGCTCCGGGTGGCCGACCTCCGAAACGGCGGCAGTAAGAATCTGTACTATGAAAAAGATTTGGGAAAGTGGACTACGTGTCGAATGCGCGATCTCACGTGCATAACATATAGTCCAGAGTATCGTACACTTTCCGAGTACAGATTCAAAAACTGGACCAAAAATTTTTAGTGTCGAAGCCCTCCCCAAGTAAGAGATTCAATGTTGTAGAATAATGTCAGTCATCATGAGCTCGGTGCGAAGAACAATCACGTTTCTAAAAGGTCGAACCCGCGACGATTGAATATTGATTGATGATTATTGGAGCGGCCACTCTTCCCTCTTCTCCTTCAAATTCTGACAGCACCAAACCTTCGCTCGCAACTCCAACTCCAACTCACGCTTCTAAAACCAAGCAACTTGGTCTATTTCTGGCATCGAAGCCTATGCGCATGGGCATTGGTGCAACTTTAGCAGCAAATACCTAATTCACTGGCCTTGCACAGAGGAACATATGGTGCTTCTTCGGATGATCACCAGGCATCTAGTGCATTCTCCACATGTATTCCTGGTTATTTTAAACCGAGGTCAGCGAATATAAATGCATCGAAGGCTTAAAGCACGGAAGCACTCTTGAGAGAGCCATCTCCAACCAATCGACCTATCCGTCAGCCACCTACACATTTTGAATCCCCACCAAAACTCGCTATGCTGAAGCTCTTATATCTATGTATTCCATTGGGCTTCTCTACTGTCTATGGATTTCAGGGCTTCACCACCAAAAGTAAAGGATCCACTGTTGCCGCAGCTTGGTACGCGGGATGGCATGCCGATGCTGGTTTTCCTCTCTCCAACGTTAGTTGGGCAAAATACACTCACCTCACATATTCTTTTGCGTGAGCATGAATCGCTTTCCTTAATCTTTGTCTTTCCCAGTTGACGTTAATTTTATAGGGAGACTACCGCAGATACTCACGCTCTCGACCTGAGCGGGTCAGATCCATCGCTCTTGCCTCAATTTGTGTCTGAAGCTCACAAAAATGTAAGATCTTAAAAATAACTTCTGCGTAGATAAAGTTCGAATGTATCCACAGGGCGTCAAGGCTCTGGTATCTATCGGTGGATGGACGGGTTCTCGTGGTTTCTCTACCAATGTTGGATCAGCACAAAATAGGACAACGTTCGTGAAAACCGTTACCAACTTCGCCAAGAAGTATAAATTGGATGGTCTTGATTTTGAGTGCGTATTATTGTCTTGGTTATCAGTGTTCACTTTGGCTAATATATTATCTTCAGTTGGGAATATCCTGCAAACCAAGGGATTGGTTGCAATGCCATCAGTCCTAAGGATACTACAAATTTTCTCTCCTTCCTTCAAGAACTTCGAAAGGACCCAGTTGGATCAGGCTTAATTCTGACCGCAGCAACTTCTATAGTTCCTTTCTTTGGACCTGATGGTAACCCTCTCACCGATGTCTCTGGTTTCAGCAAAGTGCTTGATTGGATTGCTATCATGAATTACGATATCTGGGGGCCATGGAGTCCAACAGTCGGTCCAAATGCGCCATTGAATGATACCTGCGCCTCGTCACAGAACCAGGCTGGCTCCGCGGTCTCAGCAGTGCGACAGTGGAACAAGGCGGGTATACCTGTCGATCAGATCGTTTTGGGAGTCGCGGCGTATGGACATTCATTCCAAGTTTCCAAGGCAAATGCTTTCAAGCCTGGCTCCACCACAGCAATAGCAGCATTCCCTGCTTTCAATACAAGTGCCCATCCCTCCGGCGACTCTTGGGATGACGCTGCAGGCGTTGATGTGTGCGGCAATCCACAAACCGCAGGCGGGAATATAGATTTCTGGGGTCTAGTTCAGCTCGGCTACTTGAATGCTGATGGAACGCCCAAGACAAACATTGCATACAGATTCGACACATGCAGCCAGACAGTAAGTTGTACGATCAATATGTTCAAGTTGACGCTGCTAACCTCATTTGTAGCCGTACGTTTACAACACCAAAACAGAGATCATGGTGTCTTTTGACAATGCTCAGGTAAGTTCCCACCGAACGCCAACCTTGTATCACTGATTCATTCCATCTTCTTGCCAGTCCTTCGCTGCGAAAGGCAAATTCATCAAAAACACAGGTTTAAGAGGGTTCGCTATGTGGGAGGCTGGAGGCGATTTCAAAGATACCCTTCTCAATTCTATTCGAACCGGCGCAGGACTTTGAAACCTCTTGAAAGATGTACAGTAACTGTGTATATTTCTTGACATATAAAATACATTTTGAAGGTGTATTTATTTAGCATAGTTATTGCGAGTACAGAAATGCATAATATAAATACAACATGTGTAGTAGATTGAATAGTAGTCCGTGTATATATAGTCCATAAGATGTGCAACTCAAACATATATATCATCCTCGTCGTCTGAATACCTGTCTCCAGAGGGAGCGTTCGCACTTGGATTCCCTCCGACCCAGAATACGCGCCAGTCTTGCAAACCCTTCCGACACCAGCCATAAATTCCTTCCTCCTTTTTCATACGCGATCTGATGTCCGTCGAATCCATGCTGTCCGCAGAGAATGCAGAAGCACCACTTGACATAGGTTCGCCACCATAGATTTGTTCCAATCGATCCCAGTTACCACCGACGCACAGAAATCCTGCCTCTCCAACATCTTCTTCGCCGCGCAGTTGCTCATCCGGAAAAGCACGTCCTTTACCGTTGTTGTTCATGAATGATATCCCGACTTCCTGGACTTCAACACCACTTTCTCCAAAAGCGACGAGCTGCAGCATTGGTGGTTCATCTAAAGGATCACAGTTTGAGAAAATCACCCGTGCCGAGACGTGTTTGGGATGCGATTTCCAAAATACTGCATGTAACGGAGGTGTATGGGGCGATCGAGGAGGCAAAGGACATGGGACTATATGTGTCCTTTTCCCTCTCGTCAAAATGTGGACAGGATGCGTAACGCCTGGTTGGCTAGTTATAGGTAGCTCGCAACGTATAGGCTGTAACCACTTGGCGAGAGATTCGCGAATATCGAACGAGACTCGCGCCCGCTGACGAAGACTTGATGCGCTTATCGTTGAAGAGAAAGTGTCCCGCGGAAATATATTCCCTGAAGGTTGTGGACCACCGTCTTCACCCAATTCGACTTCACTGACGGCGGAATCGGCAAGTCGGATCAATCCAGCTTTCTTATCGAAGACCACAAATAGACTGAGATGGGTTCCGTAACTCAGAGGAATAGTTGATGATGTCGTATTCATGACACCTTTGAGAGTGCTGCCGCTGTCAGAGCGTTTATGTGAATGATGGAAGCGTCCTGGGCTCGATGTCTCTAGAGGACTTTTGAGGTCGGTTACCAATTGTTGGATGAATGATAGCTGCCTAGGTTGTAGGGGAGTATAAAATTCCTGTCCCAAGAAATGAATTTACATGGTTTGATTATATCTAGAGAGTCTTACCTTGACAAAGCGATATGCTCTCTCGCCTTTGGGTGTTTCATACAGCAGAATATTTGACTTAGTCGCGATAGCCAGCAATTGCCCACCTGTTCTGCCTTTGCGTGTATCATCGCTCCAAGTGGCAAACGTCACTACCGTCGCACCCACTAATCGCGAGCCGGGTACAGCCAATGGAACGAAATCTGTTGCCCACCTCAAGGGAAGATCGTCCACCATATTCCAGCTCGACTCAGCAGAATTCCTCCGTGAAGGTGGGCTACAACGGTTTGATGAAGGGCTTCTTGGTGGCCCTTGATATACATTTTGTGATGGCGATAACAGTCCATTTGGGGGGGATGCGCCGGCCTCTGTGAGAGATTGGGGGGAATCAACGAGCGACTTGATGCCACGGACTATACTTCCCTGGGCTCGATGTCTTTTCGAAGGTGTGGAAGTTGATTGCCATGTCGAGAGTTTATGTAGATCAAGCGGCATGGTTCCCTGGGAATATTTTCAGTACAATATTGCGTTTGATAAAACTATGCTCTACACACCTTGTTCGCTACCGTCCATCTCGCGAGACTAATCAGACTTGCTAGACTGTACATGCGAGCCACGCGTATCGACTCTGCTTCCTTTCCAGTCATCGAGCTCTGCGATGGGCCAACGACGGCTAAAACAACGCCTTGCGGGGTACCGTTGCCAAGGTCCTCCGATTCTAGGATAGACATTTGGTAAATTCTGATATTAGAAAAATTCGTCAAAACATGTTAGAAACGTGATGAATAATAAACATACGTTTCTCCTAACCAAATAGGACGCGACTGTGCTTCATCGGGGCCTTTGGTAATCAACTCTCCTGTTTCAGCCCATTCCTGCGGAAACATATCAAGCACAGAAAGCCCCTCATCGTGTCCAATGAGTAGCAACCGATTTGCCAGTAATGGCAGAACACATCGTATCTGAGACGTCGTATGAGGCAGAAACCGAGACCCGAAATGGTTGATTTTGAGATGGGTAGGTTCGATTGGTTGACTAACAAATGGAAGGGGTGCAGTGATTGTCGGAGCGTCATCTCTTGACTGTGGAGGAGAATCGTTTATGGATAATCCACCTGTCTGAATGTGCAATGGTTGATTGGACTGATGTGATGGTGGAGGTGGTAAAGATTTGTTATAGGCCGATGGTCCTTGTTCAGGAGCAGGTTGGACACCATCCTGTTACGAACGACGTAAATGCTGGTGTTATGGACCCAAGTAGTTCAACGAGGCTAGTGGTATAAGTCTTTGCTGACCTGTTCCGGCTGTGGCAGATCCCAACCGCGTTCTCGTCGCCGCTCACGTTCCTCGGGCGTGATATCTGCATACCGCTCTGCGGCTCTGTTCAACAGCCAAGATCAGAAAAGATAGAGCAACACCAAAGGCAAGTCAATAAACCTCTTCTCAATCCACCCTCTCCATCGTCCAAATCTGCCGGAAAATGCTGGTAGTCAGAAGCGCCCAAAGGATGCTGTTCTTTAAATAAGCACCTTGAATTGGGACCGTTGTGGTTAGCGAGATCGTCGTAGGTGGGGAGTTCATTGCCTCCTGGGAGCCCCTGGGGGTCTTGTTCTATATGAGCATACTGCTCAGCAGACATCTCGACTCTCGAGAAGTGGGCGGTGATAGGGTAGGTGATGGTTGGATGTGGCTTTTGTAAACCGCCATGTCTGATGGCAGTACAGTTTCTATAAGATCACGTGGATTGACATTGTCTATTTTTGGCCACGAGCGGAATAATTGAAGGATCGCCGGAGCCCGTTGTACCTCGTCCATTAGCTTGTTGGCATACTGATGATACATACGTTTTTATTTTATTTTTATTTTTATAAATTTACCGGAGACGATTTGCGAAATGAAAGCTTTTGGAACGAGATCAAGTCTACCTCTGGCAACCTCTATCTCTTTGCTGAACGGTCAACACCGCATTTCCGACGATTAGGAAATCATGGCGGTGCCATCCCCCAGCACTCCTCTAGACTGTCAGACCATAGGCTGTGTTGAAAAAAACGTAAATACGAAGCCTCGTAATGACCATAATTTCATACTATTTGCGCGCCAGATAGCCACAAAAATAAAACAGGACGTATATCCGAGTCAACGGAGCGTACACTCGAGAGCTACGAGATACATAACCTACCACTAGATATGTACATTTGGTATATTATTCCTACAAACATGACATGTTCTGGGATAAAGCGAGATAGCGTTACAAAGGCATATTTATTTCTTGGCCGGCTTCCGTTGTCGTGCGCTTGTACGTTTGGCAGGAGGCGCGGATGCTTCTCGCTCACTATCCGTAGCTGTTGCTGGGGTGGCGGCCTTTGATTTTCCTGACTTCGATGGTGCAACAGGTGCTGAAGAAGTAGAAGCGATGGGTTTGGCAGCAGGTTTGGCGGCAGGTTTGGTAGTAGTTTCAGAGCCTCTGTGCATCAAGCCAATGAGAGTTGAGGCAAGCGTCCCCGACACGAGGAGAAGTATCCACTTCGGAACCATGATAAACCAATCATAAAAGAGGGTGAACCATTTGGCTTGGAAGTCCATGAACCATTCTCTGCAGTAAATAATAGTGAGTCAAACATGATATTAAAGCAGAAGGTGTGATTACCTGCTTCCTCCTGGTGAATACGGCGAAGACCAAGCTGGAGTTGCTTTCCAGCCTTCGACCTTCAAGAATTCACGAATAGCATCCGCATTCACCCTGATGTTGTGGGGTCGGTAGAAGCGAAGGTTTTGACCGCGGTCTGTGGCAATAACTAGATACGGAGCTCTGCAAAAAGGGTCACTGTCAACAAAAAAATTCACATAAACAATAAAGAGGTCGCACTGCCAGACAGCCCATTTAGTTGTGACATAGGTGACGTTCAAGTAATCAATACGGCCCCATCTAACGTGGGGTAGGTCGCCTGCAAGCTGAGACTCGTTGTAGGCTGTGTCGAAAACGTTGTCGAGGAATTTGGAGATCCCGTCTTGCTTTGAAGCGGTTACAGTACTATGAAGTGCTTGTTAGGTTGAGAATTGGACAAACTACACAATACATAGCTTACGCACATGACGAAAATCCAGACTCTCTCCTGTTCTTCTTCCGATGTCATTGGTTCGTTCACAATGAGATCGTCATAGTTATGATCAGTGATAAGTTGAATACGATCGTCCCATAGTTTCTGCTCGAGGACAGTTTGGACTCTTTCGGTGATATTGACACCGAATGTGTTGAAGAGGGCGGCAACCGGCTCTGAGGTGAGAATGTTGTTGATATCAAACAGACTCGAGAAGCTGAACGGTTTAGCAGCGCGCACTGGCGTCGTCCCTGTGCCGGTAGGCAAAGTCGCTGTAGATGCAAACGTGGCAGTAGGCGCATCCGCGTGCGCCTTCTGGCCTGGGGTCCAACCTGCGGAGAAGTATTCGGCGTTCGCGGAGGTTGCGAGCGCGATAAGAGCGAGCGCAGATGAAGACAAGAGCTTCATGGTTGTTGTGAGGAGAGAGATAAACAGCTGCGAGCTTGCAGGATGGCGGCTTATAAAAGGAGGAGATAAGTCGTGTGTCGTGTGTGCCTCAACACGCGTTTCCGTATTGTTGTGTGAACCGCGTTACAGCGGTTTTGACGCTGCACCGCCACCGCTGCGTTTCTAGCGAAGTTTGGCGTGATTGAGTAGCTGGCAATCTCCTTCATCATCCCCAGCCGCTCGAGCTCACTTTTGCTCCCACTCTGCCAGCAGGAGCCCAGTAAGCCATAATGACTTGGATATATCTTACTCGGGCGCTCTGGACTGTCATTCTGTTACTACTCAGCTTCCATGCATCAGCTGCGCCATTAGAGAGTGAGCTCCAGTTGGCCGCTTCCTGGTCCTTGTAGTGATTTACTTTCCATTCAGAGCCTTCTGCTGCTTCATTCTATATACCCACAATACCATATGTTCATCAAAATCCTAACCACCCATTAACGATGTTCGGAGGACATCTTTCTGCCGACCCAAATATTACTCGGGCATCTAGCACAGACATAACTTCGCATCTATATTTCTTCATGGTGAAGAACAGACGGACAGCAGACAAGGAGCGGATTGTATTCTGGTTCAATGTGAATTACCGTTGTGCGCTTCCCGCTGATAGGCTTACATCTGTCTGTTTGTGTAGGGAGGCCCGGGCTGCTCATCGTTCGACGGTGCTATGATGGAAGTAGGCCCCTGGCGATGGGATGGAAAATCAGAACACGACTTCTATGTGAAGGAAGGCGGTTGGGAAGAGTATACCACTATGGTATTCGGTGTGTCAAATATCTCATTGCTGACAATCGCGTTTCTTACTTGAATACAGTGGATCAGCCAGCGGGTACTGGATTTTCATACACAAGTACGGATAAATATGTTCACACCATGGACATTGTGCGTACACACACACAACTTATTCTGATTCTCCCTCATCCCTCTATTTCTAGGCCCAAGCACAGTTAATTGAATTCCTGAAGAACTTTTATGAGGTTTTTCCGGAATACAAAAACGTCGATGTGCGTTCCCTGCTACGTTTGTTCCCGTTGCTCCCCTAATCGTCAGTGTAGACCTATTTGGCCGGAGAAAGTTTCGCTGGCCAGTGGATACCATATTATGGTATGTTCGCTTAATCGTAGCATTCGGTCTTGCCTAACCTGCAGTTTTTAGCTGATGCTATTTTAAGTTCCACCCTCAATATCCCTCTTCGAGGGGCTGCTATCGGAAATGGCTGGATAGACTCAAAGGTCCAATACCCCGCCTATCTGGATTATGTCACAAAGACAGGGCTGTTCGAGGAAAATTCGGCCGTTCGTCTTTCTTGTTTTCAAAAGATAACTACTTCGCCCCTCACATGTCTACCATAGAATTGGAAGGAAGTCAAAAAAGTTACAGACGAATGCATTTCCGAAATAGAGAAGACCAAAGGAAATCCAATGGTAATCAACAAATGCCAACTAGTACTTCATACCATCATGCAAATAAAAACGCATACGTCGGTTTCTTCATTTCCAACACCCCGTATACTTGCTAAATATGAATACATATAGGGTTAAGTCTGATAAAATGTGCATCAACATCTACGATATTCGCCTCGAAGATACGTCACCTGCTTGTGGAATGAACTGGCCTCCCGAAATGCCTCAAATTACGAATTTCTTAGGCGTAAGGACCTATCATCTTTAATCCGATTCCCCAGTGTTCATGAAATCTGCATTTCTAGCGGCCTGAGGTTGTCAGTGCCCTGCACGCTTCTGCCCATCCTGGAGGGTGGGTTGAGTGTAGACCAGATGTGCACACCGCTTTCCAAGAGTCCAAGCTCGAATCAGCTATCACCGTTATGCCTCGGGTTCTTTCAAAGATCCCAATTTTGATTTTCGCAGGAGACCAGGATCTCATCTGCAATTACATCGGCCTCGAGAATATGATAAAGGCCCTCAACTGGAATGGCGAGACTGGTCTCGGGGTAGGATTTCTAAATTTCATTATGGCGAATAGTTATTGATTTTATGCAGACTGTCCAAACGCAATCATGGACTGTCAATGCGGTACCTGCTGGCACCTGGGTGACATCCCGGAATTTGACCTACGTCAAGGTAAGTCATAATCACTTCCGTCATCAAGCAGATATTGAAATGTCGCGTCTTCTCTCATAGATCTTCAATGCATCTCATATGGCCCCATTCGACGTGCCACACGTAACTCATGACATGATGCTGCGATTCATGGATGTGAATTTTACAGCGATCGTCGACGGCTCTGCAAAGATCCCTAGCACAATTGGCACTATCACCAAACCAATATTTGTCGAAGAGCACAATGCCACACCTACAAATGTGGTTCCCGCCAAAACACCTGAACAAGATAAGGCTATGTGGGAAGGTGCGTTTCTTTCTCGTCTCTCCTTGGGCGTATGGCTTATACAATTGAAATCTGAAGCGTACTACAATGCCGGATCTGCCGCCCTTGTCTTGGTACTCGTCTTCTTGCTAATTGGAACCTTCGTCTGGTGTCGCGTTCGTCGTAACCGAGTGCAGCTACCCACGACACGCGTCGAAGAGAGCATACCGCTAACGTCATCGATGAGGGAGAATGGCTCAGACGAGGATGATATTTCGCGTAACCGTAAGGGAAAACAGCGATCTGACGGAGAAAGTCAGTCGGAGCCTACGATCTTTGAGGTCGGCGACAGCGACGAGGAAGACTATAAACATAGCTCGACGAGAAAATGATAGATTGTTGTTGTCAATCTAAGTACTTATTGAGCATATGTAGATGTAATTTTTATTGACCGAAATCAGGGAGAATCAGGGAGTCTCAACGGAGTGGTCTGAACCTTAACGCTTGCACAGATAAATGTAATACGAAAGGACATTTGGAAGAGAAGAATTGTTTGTAGAAGAGGGAAGGAGCAATACGACAAATCAATTTTATTGCGATGACAAAAAGGACAATCAGTATGTAGGTGTTTCCGTCATGGTTTGACCACACCGTCAAAGCCACATAGTAGCATATCCTCCGAAAAGGATGGGGTACGGCAGGTACAGGAATATGACGATGCACACACTGCTAGGCGTCAAGCCTCTGCAATCCAAATCAACGCCGAAGCGGACTCGGACGCAAAAGACGAGCCTGGGCGGCGCTGCTCACTCTTGTGAGCGTCCCAAAAGACGCCTCGCTCCGTCAACCAGAAAGATATAACGCCATGCAGATGAGTTAACGTCTGTCGCTCGCGCGAGCGCTTCGCAGGTTGATGCGGACACTGGAAGAACCAGAAGTTTTCTGCGAGATCAATTTATAGGTGCAGCGCGGAGTCCGAATCTAATATCTCACAGTCACGCGGACCATTGTCTCGTGATTTTGAAGGTTGGATTAACTTCCAAATGCGGACAAGAGAGTTTGCACTCGCCCTTATCCCGCCTTTGGAAATCCTTATTCTGGGTAACCACTGCCAGCCATGATAGCGCTTTGCGCAAAGCAACCGCACTACGCGTACATCTCTCCTATCTTCTATTGTCTGCTTTGTTCTCCTGGCTTATAATCTGAGTTTGGGCGACAGTATAATAGCGCCTCACTTGGACCTGGCTTGGACCCACCATTTTTTTTTTGTGTTCGACGCACATAATTTCCAACAGTCGTCCTGCATCCGTCATAACCCAATCTCCTTCCAGGCGAATCTCTTTACTTGCCATTTCTTTACGACATGGTCGCTACAATTTACAATACTACCTTTGATGGCCCCGCCTACCGATGCTCGCCGAGGCGCTACAGGGAATCAAAAGTCTTCCAGGAAGAAGTAGGACTAGAGGAGCTCGCCAAGCTCTTCCCCAATCGAGGGCGTCGGAGACCTAGACGTCTATCTATTGATAGCGATGGCTCCATCTGTTCAGACGCTTCTTGGGGCTCAGACATAGCCGCCGCTGGATGCGACTGCCCTACACACAACGACGAAGAACTGGAAGTCGCCAAATGGCTCCTTCTCTCCCGAGAGGAGGACCTTGCTATCCGACCACCCCCGGCCACTCCCTCACAACCAATTTCAAAATCCGAGCCCTCGTTTGTTATCTACCATACCCCGGGTGCTTTATTCCTCCAAATTGTGTTTGCCATTCTGACATGGTTGGGTATCATTTCTAATGAACCCCTTCGCCATCGACACCTACCTTACCCACATCAGTCAGCCTTTTCCATTTTTCCGCGCCAGCCCCGGAAATTCGTTCCATTTTTGAAAAGTGTATCATGGGAATACCTGCTCGACGACGACATCGAATATCTGATTCCTCCTACACCAGGTACTGATCAAAAGGTCCTACACATCAGCGTTTCAAACAGATGTGACTATGAAGCGGTAAAACAACAGGCCTTGGCTCCCCCACATACGCTGCGCATATATCGGGTACCAAACGATAAGAGGGAAGATTTCGTGAGCAGTATCATAGAGTGGCATCTCGCTGGGCACGTCGTTAGGAAGCCTCGCGATATCTTTGATACTGTCAAGGTTCTCCGCCAAAGTAACGTCAGCTGGGAGCTTGGAGGAGAGGATCAGAGCTGGATTTTGATAGGTCGAGATCCTGATGTAATTGATAGGATCCTTACTCGCATCGACGAAAGGCCGATAAACTTTTCTACCTGGGTGAAGCGCTCACTTTTAAAGCTTGCGTATAATTTCGCTGTTTTCTGTTTTCCAAACCTGACAGAGGTTCTGTATTAACAATTCGATTTTTCTTACATGTATCGTATTCATATTGCGGGTTTCCGGATTTGATATTTTTTTATGTATCCTTATTTCCACTCCATAGTACTACGTAGCAAATTCTGTGTAATCTCATATTTCATCACCACTGTAGACTCGGCACGTGTTTGCTCGAGTTGTGCGAAAGCGTTACGCCGTCATAAATTTTTGGACTCCCTTTTTGAATGCGCACAAAACAAAATGGCAAACACTACAGACTCGGTTTCGATATTTGCCGAAGGGACATTTGAGGAACAGGTAATGCACAAGCATAGTATTGTCCACACTATCCATCAACGTATTTGCCCCAGATCTTCGAATTGCTATCTTATATTGGCAGAAATAGATCAGAGGACGAGCGCGCCAGCTTTGTCTCCCCATTTCAGAATGCTCTGAAGTCTGGAGAAGGAAAGAAGCCTCTAGATGAGGATGAGCCTAGGAGAAAGTTGATCCTCTCAAAACTCCTGCAGGAAGTGCGTGGACTGGGAGATGGAACGGACAAAGGTATGCGAAGTACAGTCACACCTTCTATGATTCATCGTAATATTCAATCTCGCAGAAATCGAGGGCTTTTACAATTTACTCTTCGCCCATACCTTTTCATTATACCCTCCAACATCCCCTGAGGCAAAACAATACATCACCAACCTTTTGAAGACAATATCATCGTCACCATCTGAGCGCTTGTCTGTCAAGTACCGCATGTGTGTCCCCGTTGGCTAAAAATATTCCGAAATTTGTTGCTGAAAATTTTTATAGTGTCTCCAATCTCTTTAACACTATCCCGCGCAACTCTCCCCTGAGACTTACGGTTTATCAGACGCTTATCCAAATTGCAACTTCAAAGGACGAACTTGATGTGCTTGAACTGACAAAATCTGACGTAGAGAGGTGGTTGTCAGAATGGGAAATTTCTCCTGAGGAGAAGAGTGCATTCTTGAAACTGGTTGTGGATGCGTATGCCAAGGCAGAGCAACCGTACGTTAGCTTTGGTTGCGATAAATCCCCTTGCTCACAACCTTCTATAGAGTGATCGTCTATGAGTATTCGCTACTCTATCTACAGAGTCTGCCAGGCTCTTCAGAAGAAACAAAGGCGGTTGCTGTTGACGTTGTTGCTAACGCTCTGCGTCTACCTTCTGTCTTCGATTTTGACGCTTTGTTCAAACTCGACGCCGTGATCGCCATTAAGGATCACGAACTTTTCTCCCTACTCCAGATCTTCCTCAATGGTGGACTTCCAGAGTTCAAGGCCTGGCAGTCAAGTCATCCCCAAATCTTGGAGAAATATCGTTAGTGTCCCTGATCGACCTCTTAACGACCGACGAACTATCCATTTACCTTTTCTCTGTTGAATAGAAATTTCAGCATCCGAACTCGAGCGCAAAATCCGTCTTCTGACTCTCGCATCCCTGGCATTCAAGCATATCGGACAGAATTTGTCGTATTCAAAAGTAGCCGAAGCTCTCCTAGTTAATTCCTCCGAAGTGGAAAAATGGGTGATCGATGGTACGGGATATATATCTTATTTGGACGCAAATCTTTAGCTGACTTCGATTTAGTCATCCGTGCTGGTCTCGTCTGGGGGAAACTATCGCAAACTACACAAAGTCTTCACATATCCCGGGCTACATCCCGTTCATTCGAAAAGGAACAATGGCAGGCATTAGAAAAGAGACTATTGGCCTGGAAGACGGGGTTAGCTGAGATCCTTGAGGTTGTCGCAAACGCGAAAAGGCAAGGTGGTGTTACTGCTTGATTTTTTCTTGTATTATCAGTGTGAACAATTTCGCTTTCTTTGTTCGTTTTTCGCCCTCGTGAAAAAGACCCTACTCAAATTAGTGGTCTACAATATGCCGCATCATCTGCCTAATCTGCTCTACAGGCCTATCGTGTAAGTGAACAATTACCATTCGCCGTCAAAGCCCACAAAACCTAGAGAAATGGTTCAATACATTATTTGCAGCTATCACGAGGAGAAAAATATACCTGATAACAAAAAGACTGGGAAGAATCTTTTCTTCTCAAGTGATGAGCACCAATTCCACGCACTGGTCAGGCGACCATCTATACAACTGCCAGCATCGAAGAAATTATCTGCACCGGAGCCATCAAATCCATGCCTGAAGAAATCTCCCAAAATCTCCCGCACGCAATTATCAACCGAGCCAAATTCGTCATCGATGTATGAGCGGATGGCGTGTTTTTGAGCAAGAACTGAGACTTGAGAAAGGGTGTTACAAATTGGCAGCAGAATGCGATAGATTTGGGTATATTTGTCGATGAACAATAATGCGTTGGGCACATTGTGGTCGCCCATGTGGATGACGCTGGATCCTATCCAGGTACCAACGCTCTTTTGTGCTTTGTGAAGGATGTTGTGCATCATTCGAGATGTCTTCGGCGCCGCTTGAACGCGATTCAGACCTTGGCCAGTGTCACGGAGGCGATAAGGAACATTTTCGGACAGTAAGTCCTGTTCTGCTAATGACCACAGATGGAACATATCTATATGCGCCATAAATATCAGCATCGTTCTAATGGTATAGGATATAAGCAATACCATGAAGAATTTCCCGCCAAAGGGTCAAACTCTGCAGAACGTATGCATACTGCTTTTGGTGGTCGTGAGATAGACGAGCACCACCTTTGCCGCTGCGGATAGCCAAACTTGAATGAGGATCTTTCGCGGAGGTGGGATGGAAATATTCTTTGAGGTATTGTATCATACGTTCACAAGGATCGCGATTTGCTCGAAGGAAAGCGTGGTTGTCGCCGATTGAATATAAGCATTGGCGGACATTTTCTTGGGATAGCCCGTTTGTTGCATAGCGCGATGAAAGGATCTCAATAGCGCGTTCCTTGTTCTTAATGTCCTTCTGGACGTCTCGGCGAGGTCGACCTTCGGAGTATATTTCTTTGGTAGCCACTGTGACAAGATCATCCCGCAGAAGTTCGATCGCGCCATGCTCTTCCAAAATTGAATAGACAGTTTTGATGGGTGCGACGCACGAAAAATTTAAAAGATCCTTGACTTCTGGCATTTGACTGTCCTATAGTTGATATCAGAAGGGGTGTTTTGGGGGGTAAGCGAGTTATATAATACCTGTAGCAGATAAATCAATTTGCCGTAAGTTGTACGCATCTTATCGGGATTCATGGTTTTGTGCCTTCGCCCGAGCTCGAAAACGGTCTGATAAAATTCTGCGTTCGCTTGGAAGTCGCGGTCGGTGAATAGTTCCTGTCCCCGCTTGTAATCTGCGGAAAGCAGCAACCCGGACATGATAGCACAGAGTTCTCGAATTTGATGAACTATCCTCTTTGCCTTCGAGAGGCCGAAGCCAATAGTGTCGATCTTGTCGGTATATTCTGATACTGTGAGGGCTGCCTCCAGCAGGCGAAGGAATTTGCGCTCCGGAAGAGTCAAACGTAATGGAATGTACTTTGCGCGTTCGACAAACCATTCACCGACTTTGCCACCCACTGCGGGCTGTCCACTGCTGGTGATTTCTACCAGTGAACCAGGGACAACCCTTTCCCAATCCTCGTCGTCAGAATCTTTGCTACCTTCAGACCCATCCACTTTCATCTAATAATGTTTGTTGAGGCCCCTGGATTCTGATGATACAGACGCAGCAGGGCTACGCACCGCTTCATCACCAAGAAGAGCTTGAGGGGTTTCTACACCGTTGGCCATGGGTTTCTTCTCCTTTTTAGACAAAGGCTTGGAAGGGTGTTGCTTGCGGGATCCCTTGCGATGCTGCGATGCAAAGCAAACCTCGCAATAAGCATCGGCACACGTTTCGCAGAGAACCTCTGCAGGCTGATCTATGTAAGGATCATTTGAATGAATTCAGATTTAGCAAGAAGTCAATGTACACACCTTCACACTCTACGCAATACCCGTCCGCAAGAGGTATTTCTGCTGTGTCCTCTTCATCCCAGCCAACAGCAGCTTTCTCGGCGATGGCAGTAGCAGGGTGCTCTACTGCGTCGTGGTTCTCACCGAGAATATTCTCCAGTGAAAATGCCCCGTTGGGCACATGAGCAGTAGTATTAGTAGCTGAAGGCTCTAAGCCTGGTGGAAGAGACGTTTCTGACATTCACAAGGTGGTTGTAGTGATTGATGTTACAAGGGAATTAATAAATTTATTGGACGATGATCAACGGAAATGACATGACCCACGTGTACAACGCGTTGCGCCTTCGAGGTTGGCCTTGCTTTCAACTTGTTTTTTGACCAACACATAATCGATAGAAAGAGGTGAACCATTCTGAGTCTGGCTTGACGGCTCTCACTTTGATATTCATTCGGAGTTTTTGTATCTTAACCCAATGCAGCCTCGCCCAGGTTGGAGATATATCGGCAGGTTGATCAGGCCCAGCGGAAGGAATTCCAAACTTATTAATACTAATGTCTATATGAAATCCGTTGAGCGATGGGAAACTAGGCGCTGGGTAAACAAATGTACAAGTTGTATGCGACTGGAATGTGAGGTAATCGACAATTAGATGAGTAGAGTTGTAACAAGACGCGATTGAAAGGCAGTGAAAGGGGACCCATGAAGATAGCGATAATAAACCATTGGTAGCAACTGCAAGGTGAAATAATAATGAGTAGAGGGATCAAGTAGTTGGTATTGTAGGGACGTTCCAGTGACCCGTTGTGGACAAAGTTTTCTGAGTGTGGTCAGGGTCTCGTTCCCATTCGTTCGAATCGTCCCAAGACACAGTCCATTCAACAGAGTCCTCCACTAAAGGAATGCTTGGGGCATGTGTAATTCTTGGAGATGGTAATGAACAGGAAGGTGTGGACTGAGGATCTCGACGCTTTACTTTCTTCTGTAGATTCTTCGCTTCTCTGGGTGGCCCTTTAGAGGAATGAGACGACGGGGCCTCGGAAGAGAAACTACTGGACAGACTTGGTGGATAGTTATGCGCATCCGATACCTGTCTTGAAGAGCTAGCAGATGATTTGTATTCCCCAGGAGGTGTATCTGTAGCCAATGTTTGGTCATCCAGCTCTCTTGAATCGAGCGTCGATATTGATGAGCGAGCGAGCCTCGGTGCGATTGTACGTTCATGTGAAGCATCATTTCCATCCTCATCTTCTGAAGGTGCTCGGAATAATGGCTCTTGATCATGGTATTCTCCCCGCTCTAGGTCCAGGAAAGGTGCACGACCAGAAGCCTTGACAATCGAATCGATGATCCAGAACTGAAGGACATTCATAAGGATAGGGAAAATTCCCATCACACTGATCAAATTGCTAAGTGCTGAAACACAAAAAAAAAGGCTAGTAATGACTTACATTATGACTTGTAAGGCATCGCCTTCTTCTGTATATGTCCAACTCAGCAGCCATTCACCCGCAACATATATGGCAGGAATAAAGGTGAGAATAGCAATGACAACAGCTTTCATGGTTGTCAACGACAATATATACAGGGCAGCTTGACGTGCCCAATAGTTTATCGAGGGGGGGTCGCCATAGACCCCAGATTCGAAGCCCTTCATGCGAAACTTCTCCGTGAAAAGATATGTTAGAGAGGAAAGGGTGACATAGATCAAAAGGATTCCTAGGTCAATGTCAATTGAGAGTCAAGACGATAATTTACAGAAGACTTACCGAAGGTAGTGTCTATTAGAATATTGAGAAAATAAGAGACACACGCGTTTCCATCGGTATGATGCGAAACCAGTCCAGAAACAAGAAGATTTGTTCCATGCACGAACAATTGACCTGCCACTTGCTTTGAAACGTCAAAAACCCTGCATGATAGAAGGAGAATAAGACAACTGCTTCAATCCTAGTATTAACGACGAACCAGATTTTCCATGGGCGCTTGGGCGTCTCTCGATGCCTCTTATATACTAAAGATAATATCACAAGAAGGCCCATGAGGCCCTGCACAATCTGAAATAACATGAATTAGCTTGGTGTGTGAGCGCAGCAGGCTGGAGGTAAACAGACGTACGAGGGCGGTCGGTCCCAAAAGCTGGCAAGAAGGAGGATCGACATCTGGATAATTTGGTGGCGGTGGCGGCTCTGCTCTCCACAACATGAGGGAAAGAGGCATTTAACGAGACGGGAATTAGTGTCAGCAGCGGCAAGGGAGAGTAGTACTCGAGGTCATGGAGACTGGACAGATTAGGGACAGTATGATTAGGTCATCGATTCGGTTAGGCAGCGGCGGAATTATCTAGGCCGTAGGCGCCGGAGGCCGTGCTGTGTAGTAGCGCTTGCCATCAGACTCGATACCGCAGTCCTGTACACGACGACACGACCAAATCCACTTTTCTTCATATTTCCCCGTTGTCCCTCTCACTTCCACCAACACCCATGAGTTTCTTCAGATCGTCGGGAAATAGCAACACGCCTCCTCCCAATCCTTCTTACAATCGATTACCTCAAAATCCAGCCGATTATAATATTTCTCCAGGCATACGATCAGCGAGGAGGCCACCACCTCCTTCGTCGCAGTATGCATCACCTCCGAATGGCTATAACGATCCTTCAAGTAATCTGTTCGAAAAGCCTACCAGGAAACCACCACCGGCGCGGTCTCAGGGTGGAAGGTGAGTCCATACTCAAATTCAATAACCCACCATTACTCACATCCTTCTAGTTTTGGTGTTGTAGCTTCACCAAGCGATGCGTTGGCATTGACAAATTGTCTCATTGCTCACCCTTCCGACTTTATTCAAGGAACACATGTACTAGTCAATCAAAGGTTCCCTGTTACCATACGGTGCGGTTAATCTTAGTCTGTCACTACAACCTCAACTTATGTGGCGGTAGAAATGATGATACCGGGAAAATTCAAGAAGGGACTATCGGCGCATCTATGATGCAACGACAATGGATTGGACTATCGCTTTCTGGTGATATGGCAATGGTAGAACCTTTGCCATCCCCGCCACATCCTTCGGCGCCCTCGTACCTCCAAGCCATCGATCTTGAAGTTGGTTACATGCGTCGAAATGCAGTAGCTACTGAAGCTTACTCGGCAGACGATATGGCGAAGAACCTAGTGAAAGCTTTCGGCGGAATCGTAATGTCTACCGAGCAGATAATTGTCTTCGATTATCTTGGACACAACCTGAAGGCAACGGTCAAGGCTGTGTCCGTTTTAGACCTGGCGGATGAACAACAGAGAGGCGTTCCTGCTCAACGAGGATCTCGTCCAATGAATATGGGTATTCTGTTTGAGAAGACAGACGTTACCATCATGAAAGCCCCAGATAGCCAAATCAAGATTAAGTCCAGCGCCAAAAAGTGAGTGGTGCAGCCATCATCGTGTTCTGAAGTCTTATATTCATTGAAATACTTCAGAGCTCCACCCAATGCAATCCTTGCTCCCAATTTCAAATTCGAGGATATGGGAATTGGCGGGTTAGACACAGAGTTCAGTGAGATTTTTCGACGGGCTTTCGCCTCGCGCGTGTTCCCTCCCGGACTGGTCGAAAAGCTAGGAATTCAGCATGTCAAAGGTATGCCCAAGTACTCGATTGCCTTTGAATTTCTTTATAACCATATTTTCTAGGTATCATTCTGCACGGACCACCAGGGACGGGAAAGACCCTCATTGCAAGGCAAATTGGAAAAATGCTGAATGCTCGCGAACCAAAAATCGTGAATGGACCAGAAATTCTTAGCAAATACGTCGGTGCCTCCGAAGAAAATATTCGAAAACTATTTGCCGAGGCCGAACAGGAATACAAAGAGAAGGGAGACGAGAGCGGTCTACATATCATCATCTTCGATGAGTTGGATGCCATATTTAAGCAGCGTGGCTCGACGAACAATGGCACAGGTGTTGGAGATACCGTGGTCAACCAACTTCTGTCAAAGGTGGCTTATCTCTCTTCCTATTGTATAGATATGACTGACTCTTCCTGATAGATGGACGGTGTCGATCAACTCAACAACATTCTCATCATCGGTATGACTAATAGGTTGGACATGATCGACGAAGCGCTTCTGCGCCCTGGTCGTCTTGAAGTGCACATGGAGATTTCTCTTCCGGACGAACATGGTCGTCATCAAATTCTCAGCATCCACACAGCTAAGATGCGAACAAACGGTGTCATGGACGACGACGTTGACCTGAATGAGCTCGCCTCACTCACAAAGAATTTCTCTGGAGCCGAGATTGGTGGTTTGATCAAGAGCGCCACAAGTTTCGCGTTCAATCGTCATGTAAAGGTTGGGACAATGGCAGGCATTTCTGACGATGTCGAAAACTTGCGGGTGAACAGGGACGACTTCATGAGGGCCCTAGATGAGGTGCATCCTGCCTTCGGTGTGTCAGAAGAAGAATTACAGCAAGTTATTCAAAATGGTATCATCCATTACGATGCCGTTGTAGACGTGTGTATTTTATTTCATTTTAGTCTTTCTGCTTATCAGCAGCCTTTCAGGAGCTTCTGAAAACAGGTCAACTGTTTGTGGAACAAGTGCGGTCTTCTTCTCGGACGCCCCTCGTTAGCATCCTACTACATGGGCCACCTGGATCCGGCAAAACTGCACTAGGAGCTTCGATCGCGCAAGCCTCAGAATTCCCCTTCATCAAGTTGATATCTCCCGACAATATGGTTGGATACTCAGAAAGCCAGAAAGTGACCGCCATTACCAAGGTGTTCAGCGATAGCTATAAGAGCCCCCTGAGTGTGGTTGTGGTCGACAATATTGAGCGTTTAATCGGTATGTTTTGAACATCGCGAGCTAGCGTTTCTCACGAGACTGATCTCAAATAGATTGGACCCCCATGGGTGCCAGATTCTCGAATGCTATTTTGCAGACACTGCTGGTCTTATTTGGCCGTCGTCCACCTAAGGTATGCTGCCCTGTTGCTTTTATGTCATTTAACTGATGCACCAAAACAGGGTCGCCGCTTGCTGATCATTGCAACTTCATCGTTGCGGCCGATCCTCACGGATCTAGGGCTTTCAGAAACATTTGATTCGGAGCTTCGAGTTCCTCCCATCTCATCTTTGCGTGCAATGGAATACGTTTTGCACGAGCTTCAACTGTTCAGCTCTTCACAACATCGCAAGGAGGCAATCAGGATGCTGGAAGATGCAGGCTTTGGTGGCAATGATGATTTAAGTCCCAATCTTCAAATCGGTATCAAAAAGCTGCTTAGCATCGTTGAAATGGCGCGACAAGAGCCGGACAACGTCGGTCAGCGCCTAACTAGCGCTCTCATGGATTTGAGAGGTCATTAGATATCCTTACCTGCACCGGTTGTAGGACTTCCTGTAGTTTTATCACTTTAGAATGGGCATTGGATCAATAATTGCTAATCAATTAATACCCTTGACAATTCATTATCGCAACTATTTAGCTGGTCCAGGTATGTAGATGACATATTCTACTTGCATTGCGGCCGAAGCGGTCTGGACCCTGGATGATAGAATTGCCTAAACGGGAAATTGTGAGCACTGCCGAAAGTGCACTCAAACGGTTCTGCACTCTAACCATCATCACCTCAAGCACTTTTACAACGATATTCTCACAACATGTCTGTAATCCAAGACCACCCTAATGTTCCACCTCTTCCTCGCTCTGCATCTCTTCCAAAACCTAAAGGAATCCTCAAGAACACTCCACAAGGTCCCCATCCTGCTACCCAGTAAGTCCTGTTTGTTTCCAATTAGATCGGTTTATTCTTATGCCACCATTTTCTGTACTTCAAGCAGCTTGCAATGGGATGAGGAAAATCTTGCTTTGACAGAGATCGGCAAAGATAGTCTGATGAAAATCACGGAGCCCAAAACGCCATATGTTCGCTACAACGCTGAAACGGACACAGTCGAAGGAGGTCTGTATGCCATCAACACCTATATCTTGCCATTCTCTGAATAAATGGTATATAAGATATTCCCAACCTTGATCTCGGCTATCCTAGATCTCCAGAAGAAGAGCATCGTCCCTTGTCGCCTGCGATCTCTGCGTCATCGACTGGCGCAAACACGTCCGGTCCCTCATCGCGTCGCACATCCATTTCAAGCACTGGCGGAAGACCAGGAACATCAATGTCTGTTCGCTCTGGAACTTCCAGCCGAAGCACTAGCTTTAATCTTCCCAATGATGCACGCAATGTAATCAGGGCAGATTCGCGATCTCCTGGCGAAGAGGTAGAATTTGAAGAAGAAATGGACGAAGAAAGTAAGTTGCAAACATGTCTTATATAAATGCATTTCTCAACATTTCTATCCCATAGCTGCCGCTAAACATGCGGCTTTTGTGCGAGCTCGTGGAAGACACTATTCAAACGAAGCTGAAGCCATGAAGGTATAGCCTTTATTTCTGAAGGTTGATTTTTTTTGACTAATCATCTTCTATCAGCGCGCAGCACAGATGATGGACGAAGAAGATGATGACACTGTTCCGCCGGTTCCCCGTCAGGCAGATAGCACTGATGATGAATCCATAAATGAAAGCGGCACAGAAGCCAGCGACACCAGGGATGTTACCGATGGCCCTGTAAAGATCAATGGAGTTCATCACCCTGCAGCATGATGGTTCTTGAAATCCTGCCACCCTATTTGCCTGTTCATCATAACATGTATGATATCTCCTTCATTGCCAAGTTTTTTTTATTAAAAAAAAACACTTATGGTTGCAGTTAAGCGCATGTTATATCCTTTAAACCATACACCCAAGGATCGGCAATTTCGTTTGGATGACTACCTTTACTTGGTCTTTAGTTTGATTTTCCTTCGTCCTTGTCAATCTTTCCCTGGACACTTACATCGATCCCCAATTACATACTACGAGTTTGAGAGCTCCGTTGGCTTATCAATTGAACATTGAATGAATATAAAGTTTGTTGCGTATCAATGTCATATAAGTGTCGCTCGAGGTATGACCATTCTTTGAGCATCTGCAACCACAGCCTCGCCGTTGCAGACCGATGCCATGTACGCGAGTTGAGGGGCACATGAGCGTCTGCATCTTACGTCATATATGAAATTTAGATAAGATTAGATTACCGAAGGACGCTTGTAGAAAATTTTTGGGTGCTCAGCGCTCAACCTTGTATACCACTCATTTTTCTAAACCCCGGCGCCTTTAGCGATATGGACTCCGCGGCCGCAAGAAAGGGATTGCTCCTCAAGGCTGACCCGATTGCAGCTACCTTCAAGGACGAAGTCAAGGCCTCTTTGGCAAAGTGTACTACTCGTCCGAGGCTCGTTGGAATCCTCGCAACAACGTCCGCTCCGAGCAAGAGCTATGCCGAGTTCACAAGAAGGCAATGCGAAGAGCTTGGTGTGGACTACGTTCTGAAGCTAACTGGGGCTGCTGCGTCTCCGGAGCTTGGTGAAGGAGAGAATGTGGAGGAAGCTATCATCGAGGCTAATGAAGACGATTCTATTCATGGAATCATGGTGCGCTCTATGTTTTTCTCATGTCAGAAATGTTAATCTATACTCTATCTTGGATATCGAATCAAGGTTTATTTCCCTATTTTCGGAGTTCAGCAGGTTTGTTCGATGGTCCTTGTTTGATGTTAGCCTTGTGCTTTCTAACGCACAGATCGTCTGTAGGATCATTATTTGCAGCAGGTGCGCCAGTTTCCTATTGGATAAACAATATTCACTGATCTGATTCTCTTGTCAGGTCGTCTCCCCGCTTAAAGATGTGGAAGGATTACATTTCAAATTTCATTACAACCTATACCATAAGTACGTCGTCGAATTTATTCAAACTGTCCTCATCACTGATTTTTATCTCAATGTAGTATCCGCTTCATCGAGCCAAAATCTCTTCTTGCCTCAACTAATTCCCCGCCCGCTCCTGTATCTACGGATGTGGTTGACACTGACGAGCCTCCAGCTGGCACTGTCAAATCGATCATTCCTTGCACTCCTCTCGCTATCGTGAAATGTCTAGAGTTTACCGGTGTATACAACAAAATTCTTCCATATGGCGACAAAGCGTATGGAAAGACCATTACCATTATTAATCGGTGCGACTTCTTTCCAAAGAGTCTAGCTGGAACTCAGGCTTATTTCTGTATAATTTACTTCTAGATCGGAAGTTGTTGGAAGGCCGCTGGCGGCCCTTCTTTCAAACGATGGTGCACGAGTTATTTCTGTTGACATTGATTCAATCCAGGTCGGAATTACATAGCTTTTCCTGATGTTGCCTTTCTTGATGCATCGTTTTCCTCTAGGAATATACCAAGCGCCCAAAGGTTCCAATTGGTACTTCGTCAGAATCGATTTCTGTGCAAAAATATCATCCACGCCATGTCGTTCATCCTAGTCATCTTACTCTAAAAGAAGCTTTGGAGATGTCAGACGTCGTGATCTCTGCAGTGCCGTCGTCGACTTACAAAGTGAAGACTGAGTGGTTGAAAGACGGTTGTGTATGCGTAAACATTGCCGCTGACAAAAACTTTGAAAAGGATGTACGAGACAAGGTCAGTCCTAACTCCTTTGCCTAGAATTGTATCGGCAAGAAATGTGTTAACATGTTCTCTAGGCGTCAATATATATCCCAGCTGTTGGCAAAGTTACAGTTCTTATGCTGATACGAAACCTGTGAGTGCGCTGGGAATCCTTGTTTACAGAATATCTAACATAACATATACCCACCTACAGGTTGCGATTGCAACAATATCAGAATGTTTAATGATCCACTGTATAATTATTATAACTGTAATGTATATAGGCCGATATAGAGGTTTGGCGCAAATAGATAGGGTAGCAAAGAGGGTCGAGAGTGGTCTCTCAAATACTCTGCAGCGTTAACAGGTCTCCACATCTGGTGAAGATACATAGAGCAAGTACCTCCGAATTACCTCGTACGATTCACCTTTTGAAAGTATCTTTCCCCTATAGCGGATGAATCATAATTGTCCGCACATTATTCTATCGGAAATGGGCGGCGTCGAGGTCAACAGGATGGCCAGTTTCCATCAAAGGCGTAGATGCGCCGGAGCTCGGGAAACTTGGCGTAAGCGGGGTGGCCAGCCCCGAGGCTGAATCGGACAAAAACCTGACGCGTTGACGATGTAACTGCGGGAAATGAGTTTAGTCAAATCCGGTGACAATTGATCGTAGGGAGCCCGCAGAGGTACCGGGTTTAGGACGTACTTGGGGAAGTTTTGGTATCAGTACGAAGATGAGCGCTGTTATATTGATTGCGAATAGCCAGGGATTATAGTTCGTGTAATGAGTCGATGCAAGAAAGCTGAGATATGATTAGTGTAAGCGCGCAGGAACACGTATGCAAAACTTAGATGGGCACGTACAGACATATGGGCACACTAAACAGCCACTTTTTGGCGGGCGTGTACTGAGCACCATCGTCGATTTGCTCCCACAATGTAAGGTCATCGTAGCCCCCGCCATGTAGGTCGTTTTCGAATGGGATGCCAGTGACCCAATGGAACATAAGGTATGAAAGCTAGGGAAACAACCAATGTCGGTGAAAACATTTCGCAGGAGAAGAAATTCACAGAACTCACTGCCAGGTATAATAGATTCACCAATGTCCAGCTAATCTGTGGCGTCATCCCTGGTAACGTGTCCACAATTATTTTGCCCAAGATGATGAGAACAATATGTATAAGCCATGCGCCTGGATGAATTTGATTAGAAGTAGAGCTAGAGGTGTGATAAAATACAGACGCACCTTTGGCATTGACCCAGTCCGCATTTATGTTCGCATACGCACTCCGGTCGAGAACTTCATCGACAGAACGATCACCGACCTCCTCTACTTTCACGATACTGGCACTCCGAGGACGAGATCTCAGGGGCGATGGCACAGACTCGGTCTTGGATAAATCCAACGCCGGAAGTTTAATTGTTTTTTGGCGACTCATCCGGTTGAGTAGCAGGGAGTTTGGTAAAGGCCAGGTTGGAGAGGAATCAAGTGAGAGTGGCCTCGGCGACTTTCTGATGTGTCCAATTGTGACCAATCATCGGATTTTGCCGAAGGACCATAATGGCCGTCATAATTCATTCATTGCAAGGTCCTTCGTCATATTCCAGCTTCCTCGGCCTCTTCCTTGTCATGGGCCTCCTGGGTTGGGAAGTTCTCAGACCCCACAACACCCTCGCCGCTGTTCTCTATCCAGCGCCCGTCCGCGTATCCTCAATACGCGTCTTTCCAACAGGCGCCCAACCATTTAGCCAGTCTCCTGACACCGTCGCGTATGCCATATTCCCTATCCTTATGTCAGATCTTGTGACTCACGGCGGCGAAGTATCACAGAACCCCCGGCTTTCTTCGTTGATGTGCTATTCAACGCCACTATCCAGCCCACAAGCAGCCAAGATTCTCAAGAGAAACGGGCGGCTAAGAATGCTCTGGCTGCAACCAAGATTGCGTATGCGGGGGAGTCCACTGAGTTTACAGTGGATATGGGACTCGATGTGCGTATTAAATGCTTATCGCAACGATACATGCTCATTCTCTTTAGTATGCCACACGTCTAATCATATTTCGTGGTGACTTTGAAGTCATTTCTGTAGCAATATACGGCGAAGTTGTTGCAGAACTTCCGCCAGTCCAAATTTACGAAACAAGACCCCTCCCCGTTCCTAGACCGACGTCGATATCTCCTGGTGCTGATGTGGCGAATTCTAAAAAACCCACCCAGCTCGCGGAAGATTTATTGTCTTTGCTCCCTTCACCACCCACCCTGGCCCTCGTATCTCGCCTTATATTCTCTTTAAAGCCAGAGGATGAAGATTGGGATGAACCTGATTTTCCCTATCTTTATTCTGATTTGGATGACGACGAAGTGTCCAACTTGGAGAGTTTAGTTCACTCTGTCACCAGACCTATAAGAGATGACATTCCTCCAGAGACTTTAGCTCGGTTCGCTACCAAAATGCATGATTACTTGGGTTTAGATGTAAGTTTGCCACTTAATGAGTCATCACGTTAATTCTAATCTTTGAAAACCTACAGCCTCTAGATGATGCCTACTACACGGCTAAACTTTTGGTGAAAACCTCATCACAACAAACTCGCATATCTCGGTCAATTCTGGTTTGTGTTGATGTGCTCGTATCATAATTTCCTCTATTGAAAATCCGGTTTAGCAACATTTAGATCTCCCTCAAGTGTTTAACGATCGTACTCTAGAAGAAAGCACCGTTTATCTTCTCTTGGATGCCGCTGCCAATATTGAAATTGCCCGATATTTTTTCGAAGATGATGCCTTTTTTAACACACTCAAAGACATGCAGACCAGTCCGAAAACAGACAAACTTGTCGCGAAAGGCCTGAAGAGGTTGATTGCCCGAATTTATGGGTGGCAATCTTTTGAACATGCTCTCACGAACCCGACTGGGGACTTTGATACAAGTGCTGCATTTTTGAAAGACATCGCAGCGGGAGAGCACTCTCTTGGTTGCTGGCTCGAGTGCATGTTAATACACGAAAATCTGACCTCAAAGCTAGCAGAGACTCCCGGACCTAGTCAATCACGATCCCCTCCTCTCTTGTTACAAGAACGACATCCACCTGTCTCGCATTCCCAATTTATTGCATTTGTAAAGGCGCTCCTTGGAATTTCTGCAGTGCTAGCGGCTCTATCATGGTCGGACAGTATTGGCAATAACGCATGCCGGGAAAGGTCTCTCGGTCTATTGGTGTTGTGGCAAGGTATTGATGGCTATCGCGAAGTGAGTGGTTTATAAACGATTGCTTGCCAATAATTCAATTATATCCTCAGGTTTTAAACCATTGCCTGCTGTTGCGGCAGTTGACTAAGCGTCTAGGATGGAACAAAACGGACGAAACCCCTTCCAAGTCCGGTCTATTTGCGGAGCGACTTCTGGTGGGCCTAGCAAAGGATCCTCAGTCGATGTTGCGTGAGCATGTCGTTGAGACCGTGCTCTCTCTTGAACCGCCCTTTTCGTTCATTGAAGCTGAAGAAGTTCTGGAAATCGGGAAGCTTGCGCGAGTTGCTCGAGATGGCCTGCCATCCGCCGTTGAAGAGCTTACCTACACCAGCGTTCGTCCTTTCTCCCTAAGGCGATTACGAGTTCTCCGGGTATCGATGGCAATCGTAACTGAAGAGCTCGCGTACGACGATGGCGAACTCCATGTAGTGAGCAACTTTTGGAACGAGAAGACTCAAGGCATTGTTCCTACACTTGTGTCCATCCTTGTTGACATCTCGGATGATTTGAATCATCACTTTACCTTGGACCCAATACCCCGCATGAATCAACCTCTTTCCGATCTCCTGTTTCGTACCTCAGATGATCTTCTACACCTCCTCACTAGATTTATCTCCTCTTTACCTCTCACTGGCCGCGATCTGAGGCATCTATCTACCGCAATCGCCGACATATATACTTGCTCCCGTATAGCATGCGAACGGTTCACGTCTTCTTCTGATGTGTACCTCGCAGCATTAAATATTAGGCAGACATGCCCCGAAGTGTTGCGACCCCTTGTTGATAGTCCTTGTCAGACTGAATCCGATATCTTATCCTCTCAGATCATTCTTCGCACTCTTTTCAATCACGCCTCTTACTCTTCTAATCGCGACCCAGTCATCCACACATTGCAAGCATACGACCTTATCGATACCTTATTACCCCGACCACCCCCACCCTCTAAAACCAATGGAGAGACAGAGCAAACCTCTTCATACTGGCCCACGATGGTGTTTCCTAAAATCTTGCCAGATTTGCGTTCATTCTGGGCATTGCTTGATGCAGAGACTCGCGCTCAATTCATTGAGCGCCTCGAGGAGCTGGATAATGGTGGAACAAATGTCGGAGAGTGGCTCTTATTGGAAGAAATGAAAAGCCTTTCATCGGTGCTTTTTGATATTTCAGGCGATGCACCTTTCCGTATGACGGATGAGCGTTCTGTTAATCTATACCGCATTTCGAACTCAATCGCCTTCTTTGAATATCTCATTACATCTTCAACCATGGCGACCTGGACATTATCGGCACTTTCCTCCAACACCGAATTGTCGAACCTCCTAGATTCCTGCCTGTCTCTATTACTTGAGACCGCTCTCCATTCAACACCGTTAACCCAAGTGATACGACAATTAGCAAAACACGCCAGCGACTTTAGCCCAGACATCCGATTCCATATACTCCTTTTGACGTTGCGAAATGGTCAAATGGACCCCTCTGTCATTGACGCTCTAGATTATGTTCCCAGCATCCTCAGAAGCCTCCCACCGTCCACGATATCTTCGGAGCTTCTGCGAAGCGAAGTAGGCAGGGTGCTTGCAGCCTATTCCGAGCACGCTCCCAGCCTCAAGGCAGATAATTCCGAAATGCTCTTATCAACTTTGGAATGGCTAGTTGCGCAGCCGGACTCTAAACTGACGACGCTCGCGGGCATTACCTTAGAGTCGTTCCGGTATCTTTGTGGCATGTTGGCCGCGTCGCTGCCTGCGGAACGGCAGGAAAGGCTGACGAAAGTCGAAGGTAAATTCGGCATGGATGAGGACCAGGATATCGCGTATCGGCCAAACGAGTTGCCTGAAACACTGGCACTGCCTCTACAGTCCATCCAGAATCTTCTGAATCCGACGCCAGTTAGCGAACCTTCGACGCCGAAGCGAGGAACGAAGACCCCCGATATTCTGGGTGTGGTTATCTCACCTCCGAATGCAATTCTTCGCTCGCCGGCAGCGACTGGTTTAACGAAGACGTACGCCAACAATGATTTCCGACAACTGCGGCAGACCACTTCGACGAGGCTTAACACCAGCAGATTGCCTAGTACACATGGTCAGTTTTTACCCCCGTAGAATGCAATGTCTCCTCTGATATTTCTCTTTTCGTGTCATTTTTCTTCATTATTGATTGGGGTTTATAGTTGATGTAGGTATCAACGGTCGCTGGACCTGATTTTATGCTAATCTCTATCCACTTTGTGGAACTAGGATTTTGAACATACAGCATCGGCATCGCCAACGCTGATGACCGCTTCAGCCCAGATCGATCCCCAGGTAATTTTGGGTTACAACCCCATATTGCCTGGGTTGTAGCCTGGCTGTAGCTTTCTGTATCTCCCGGGCCTTTTCTCCCTTTGTATTGCTTTGGTGATATTATTTATTCCTGTATGAATATCGAGATGGGAACCCAGATAGCATACATGGGACATTATTTGGCCGAATTTCTTAGATTTTGGTCAATATCCCAGTGCGAAAATAGGGCTTGAATAGGGTTGGAATAGGGCTCCGAATGTATATCGACAGACACAAGTCTTCATATACAGGACGGTCCATCGGCCTAGGCTCCGAACACCCTGAATAGGTTGTGATGTCACATGTCACATGTCACATGCCAGACCCGGAGTCCAGGCGGCCCAGTATGCCGACGCGACGAACTTCGACAGACACTTCACTAAAGTTTCTCTCGAAAGCCGCAGAAAGTATCGAAATCTACGTTGGTATATGCCTCAACACCCTTTATACTATGGCGTGGACCAAGACGGTGACGGTGTGGAGATCGTTGAGCGATACATTACTAAAGGGTTTCATCCCATCCGAGTCCGCCTAGTAGGCGACATCGTGTCGCTGTTGGACATCCAGACTCGAGCCTCCCTGAATACCGCATCCTACACAAGCTCGGACGTGGCTCTTTCTCTATAGTCTGGCTGGCTGAGGCAATCCATGTACAATTGCAAGTCCACTCATCAGTACTTGGCGACTGAATCTTATAATTATAAGTACCCCCAGAAAGTCTTATGTTGCACTCAAAATATGCGCAGCGGATTACGACTCACAGCGCGAGCTCAATGTGTACAAAAGAATTCCAGAAGCCGAAAAAACTCAGTATGCACTACGCCTGCGAGACAGTTTTATTTTGAAAGGGCCGAATGGGGTCGTGCATGATGTGATAGGAAATGTCCAGGACTTTATAGACAAAGCCAACGGACTTTCTCGGAACCAATCGAGGGTTATGTGTCGTCAAGTGCGTGTGGTCTCGCCGGCTTGCATCATCATGGAATCGTCCATGGAGGTGGGTCTCGAGCTCAGGATATCGTTGAGCCTCACTCTACGGTCGTGACTCCTTCTCAGCGGCATCGAAACAGATCTGCACGCAGGGAATATAGGCATTGTTTTGCCCCTCTTAACCAAACACATAGTGCAAGAGATGCTAGCAAATTCGAAATATCGGGATAATACCCTTAGTCCTTTGACTGCACCACTCAAGCGCCTTACCTAGTCCCCCCAATCTCTATCGTTGGTTGCTTTATGTCAACGAACTCGTCGTTTGTTAAATCAGCCCTGCGAGCAGTGATCCTGGATTTGGGCAATGGTGAGTAATGTGAATTCAATGTATACATAAAGGCTTATGATATTCAAAAGCATACGTGGTCAACGAAGAGGAGCGTCCATTTTGCACAAATGCAGCAGTCTGTGCACCCGAACTCATGTTCGAGTTTGTGACCCGGTCGATTCGCCTTCCGTCGACAAAAAAGTGTGATATTTGGTCCCATGCATGCACTCTAAGCCAATTTCTACCTCTAAAGTTCTTTCTTTGAGTGCGCACGCCTAGATTTATGAATTAGTATTTGCAGAGACGCTAATCTATTTTGCGTATCCAAACGACGCGTTGCTGGGTGAACTGGCAAAGTTGTGCGGTGAAGTGCCGTTTGGATGGAGGAATCATTGGGAGTCAACGGAAAGCCTAGCTCGCCGGAATGCCAGTATGAATACAACCTCTTCTCTTGCGTTAATCCTGCTAACTCCTAGTGTGATACGTATAGAAATATCACCGGAGAACGCTGCTTCCAATTGGCACGACGGCGTGATTTTAGTGCTCCTGGACCTGCTGAGAAGGCCGACCTTGACAAACTCATCGATCTTCTGCAATCTATGCTCAGACCTGATCCAAAGCAATGGCCGACCATCGAAAAAGTGTTACAGCATCCGTGGTTTGTCGATTCGGATTAGAATTTCTGGACTACCACATTTGCCGTGTTTATTACATGTTCTTTTTTTAATTTAAAAAATTGTGAACACGATCCACTACCAGCACTACGACCACAAATGGTTTCGTTACTGCACGCCAGAATTGGCTGGCATTGGGCTGTCTTGTAAATGTACTCGAGTACATATGACAGAGCCACTATAAGGTGATTAAAAACCATATTAAATAGATACTTATTATTTACGGGTCTCGCTTGTTGTAGCGAGTTCTTGTACTATTGCGTTTAACATACTGTAAGGAAGTCGTGCGCTGACATAAAAGTCATCTGGCGTAGGCGTATTGTCCAGACAATAAAGGTTCTATCGAATGTTCGTGAATAGGAGGATGGTATGTATAGTGATGGTGAAATAAAGTAACCAACGTGGACAGTCTTTCGTAGGATAGAGTGGATGGATGAGGTGGGGGACAAGGACGAGACAAAATAAAGTTACAACCCCGTTGTACATACATAAAAAAAACGACACAGGATTTACAGCGGAGGCCGCAGCTCAGGCCTCACACGCAGCCGACTCTGGTTAGGACTCACAGTCTGGCTGGACGATGACAGCGGCGGTCTGCTGCTTATCACAGAAGGCCTCTGCGTTTTTCGTCTGGGCTTGACGGTTTTCAGCGCATCATGCGGCGGGAAATAGCGGTCCATATCCGACACGTCAAATTCTGAAGGCGGCGTTGGCGACGACGCACCCATCCTGGTCTCCTCCACTAGTACCCCTGCGTGAGGCCCGAAATAATCTGACGGCGCGTCCTCGCCAATTTCTTCGTCGCCTACTGCAGGTACAGCAGCGGCTGGTGCGCTCGCGGGGGTCTTCTTCCCGCCGAGGCGATACGTACGCTTGCGCTTCGCTTTCGGTCGGTCGCCCATCCCTGCTTGACCTTTCCCTGCCGCGCCTCCGCCTCCGCCTGCCGCCGAGCTTCCGCGCGGTGGTACACTGCGCACTGTGAAGTGAGCGAGACCGCGCGTGTACGGTGAGAGCGTGTGGTTGGAGTGCGAGAGGGTTGAGAGCTGATGTAATGTTGGAGTGTCGGGGGAGGGGTGTAGCAGGTTGTTATTGCTACTGCTTGAGGCGTGGGCGTTGACGGATGCAGATGGCGAGGTGGGTCCGAACGCGTAGGTGTCGGAGAGGAGGGATAAGTTATTCGCGTCGGATTGGCCAAATGTCGTATTTGTAGTGGTCGAGGTGACGGACATCCGCCGCTCGGATGGTGTGCGACGCATGTAGATTGCTGATGTTGCCGTAGCGGTCGTGGAAGGTAAGGAAGATTTGAGGGGCAGGTCGTAATGTGCTGACGACGATGCGGTCGCGTATGTGTGTTCTGTGATATCTGTCGATTGTGTGCTGCGCCGCGATGGACCGCTGCTTGATCCATGCGACAGTGATTCCAAGCTATCAGGTGTGCGCTGCCTTGGGTAGTTGCTATTGAACGACGCGCTGCCAAGTCCACCATAATCTGAGAAATACGCCGTGCTCGCTGTCGTAGGCGTGTTGCCGTTCGCCAAACCGACTTGCGCCATAGTTTGAGAGTAGGACCGCGTAGGAAGTGCGCCTGTCGATCGTGACATACGGTCAACTGTAATAGCAGACTGCGCGTGGTACACCCTCGGACGGGTAATTGTGCCACCACCGACAGCCGGTATTGTCTCGTACTCTACCGAGGTCTCTCCGCCGTGGCTATGTGCATGTATACTGGCTGAAGGCGAGCTCTGCGAATTTGGATCGCGATCCCAGTCGACAAAGTCAAACGAACCGCCCTCGTCAATATCAAACTCATCTTCGTCCTCGTAATCCGCCTCACTCTCCGCCTCGAGTTGCTCCTCCGCAAGGTCAGCCAGGCCCTTGTTTGGCACAAAAAGACTGCTAAAGCCTCGAAATACACTTTTCATCGGCAGTCCTTCAGGTCGAAGCCCATATGTGGGATCGAAATTCTCGAGGTCGGGATGGGATGAAGGGATGGATGTATTATCGATAGCGTGTGGATGGGCAGGTGAGAGGGGTGAGGATGTGTGTGGTGTGAATCTATGAGAGGTTGTCCTGCTGGAGCCCGCGATGGAAGCTCCGGAGGTAGATGGTGGGCGAGGACGGCGTGTGCCCAAAGAAGATTGTGAAGTTCTGTGTGAGAGACCAGGGAAAGGCGGTGTATTTCTGCTAGGGAATACATCCGGCGCTGATGCCGTCTCAAAGTTCTCGGGTTGTTTTTGGTGTTGCAGAGGTCGTGTGGGCGTGCGTTTGTCGAGATAGGGTGCTTCAACTTTCGCTTTGACCCACTGCTGGCTTAGGCGATGAATGATGCCGGGCAAGTCCTCGCGAAACATCTGGCGAAGCTGACCTTCTATTTCGCGTTGGATAAAATTCTGTATGACGGCTATTGAGTCAAAGGTGCTATTGATGTCAACGGCTTGGAGAGGGTCAGTTTTAAAGACGAGGGTGATGCCTTTTTGTTTGGAGACTACGAGGACGACATATGAAGATAGTTTGAAGTGTGAAAGACGGAGGAGCATGGGTACGACGAGCGGGTGTTTGGCGGCGAGCATGCCTCGTGCGCCGCCCATTAGGGTGATATCAGGCTGCTTGTGGTTGAGTGGATTTGCCTAGAAGTCACATTAGACAAAGTATGGGAAAGCAATGTGCCGACGAACCTGTACTTTTGTCTTGAGGACGAGATGGGCATCACCGGCGTATGTGAGGCGAAAAATGCCGCGGAACTGATCTACGGTGAGATCGCCAATGTCGCGAATCTCGAGCTCTGGAGGCTATTGCAGAAGGGAAGGAAAGACTGTCAACTCATAGCAGGGGATATGTGGGAGACATAGCGACCTGGGTGCCCATCTCGAGCTCGACAACCTCGATCTTGTCTGCTATGATGGGGGGTTTGTTTCCCTTGTTGAGGGCTGTGTTGAGCATCTGGATGGCATCGTAGTGGAACTGGTCCGAGAAACGGGGCCAGTTGAAGGTGAACGACATAGAGGTGGCATGCACCCCGTCAGGGAAGGAGTTAAACTTAGACTCCGTTTCGTTGCCGTCATCCTAGGGTTAGGGGCCGTCCCGTCCTCTTCTCTCTACTCCCCCATGAACGGCGTGCGCAGGCTCCTCGGCGGCGGCGGCGGCGGCTCGTCCTCCTCGTCGCCTCCGTCCCAGCCAGAGCTTCCCCTCTCCACCGCCCCGCTCAGCTTCGCCCCCAAGTCTGGCCCAACCTGGCCACCCTCATCGCCGGGCCCCGCACTGCAAGCGTACCCAGAGAGTCCCAAGACCACACAGGCTCTCTTCCTTAAGAAAGACCGGACAAAATCCTCCTCCTCCTCACCTTCGGCGCAGGCGCCAGCCGCCTTCGACTCGGACCAACCAGCCACCACATCCACCCCGAATTCCAATGGTTCATACTACAGCAGACAGTCTACCGGCACTGCTGCCCTTAGAACGTCGCGCAACACCCACGGCACACCTTCACCAACGCGTTCTCAGACACTACCTCCGTCACCCGCCGTACCCTCACCACGCGGCGGTAGTATGTCCACTACCGCGCGGGCATCGGTACGCAAGTCCGGGAACACTGATCTCAGCTGGAAGCGCTCATCTGGCAACCTGGATACGAGGGACGAGCTGCTCATCAGTTTAATGGCCTCCGAGGCCGTCATTGACAGCCGTCAGTTCAATATTCTGACTGCGGAGGAGGTTGACGAGCTCAAAAAAGTGATTGTCATACATCTCCATTTCATATTGTTATTCTGATCCGACCATGAACGTAGGAATACCAAGTGTTAGGCTCACGGCAGGAGGCTATGACTAAAAAGCTGGCTTTAGAAACAAAGATTCGCGATGCTGCCCTATCTCTCTCCAAAGTCAATGCTGCCCACAAAAAGGTATCGAAACAAACCTCTGAGCAGCTCGAAGCTGCGAACAAACGCGTCGACACCGCCCAACGCGAGCTATATAAAGTCTCTGATCGTGTAGCAGAGGTTCATCGACGCCTCATGGAGCATCGCGCAGCCGTACTAAGCTTTTCTGTACGTACTCTCGAAAAGAAGATTGCCCCGCCACCAAGCGAAGATTCTGGTTACGACTCCAACCGCAGTACCCTCATCAGTCCGACTATGTCAACCACTCAAGGACTCGCAAGCCCAGCATCACGATTTGACGGTGCGCATCTCTTTGCTGGGCACGCGGACACTATCGTACCCAGGCGGCAACTGTCCGCCGAAGCTGCAATGTCCGAAATTACAATGCTGGAAGAAAAGCTGAAGGAAGCCAAGGACAATCTGGCCAATGCAGGGAAGAAGCAGGTCGAGATGGCGAGGGAACTTTCGATGCTACAGCTGGAAAAGCAAGAGGTGGAGACCATGATGGGAATGGACTTGCAGGCGGCGGAAGAAACAATTGCAGCCATGGAGAAGGAGATACCGAGGCTGGAGGAGCTAGATAACGAGGTGAAGGATTTACGAGTGGAAAAGGAGAAGTGGCAACGAGAGAGGGAGAGCCTTCGAGAACAAGCAGAGAAGGCGCAGACGCTACAAGCGCGTCTTGCAGATCAAGAAAGCAAGACGGGCGAGGCGGCAGGCAGTACTGAGCGCATCCTTGCAGAACTACGACAGGCCTCACAACGCGAGCTTGAGACGAAAGACGCCCAGATTCAAAGACTCAAGGAGGGCTTCGAACACGAGCGTGCAGAGTGGGACCAGGAGCGGCGGGCTCTTGAGGACGCACATTTGGAAGATCTTGCTCGTCTTAACGAGGAAGTTGACCGCGTGCACGAAGAAGACGAAGCGACGATGCAGGCCGCACAGGAAGAGGTACGGGCAGGGCTTGCCGCCCTCCAAGCACTGATATCAGCGCACGGGATCGTACTCTTTGCGCGCGACGCGTCATTACAAGGCCTTCTGAACGCGGTTGGCGTCCATCTGGACGCAGTGCACGTGAAACTCGACGCGCACGCCGCCGCGGAGGCAGGGTGGGATGGGCTCAGGAGGAAGCTGGAGGAAGATGTAAGAGCGGGACTAGACAAGCGCGAGGACCTGGCACGGGAGCTGGAAGAGGCGAGAAAAGAGCGCGATGCAGCGAAGCGGGAGACATTGACGATGGAGAGCCAGGCGAAGAGACATATGCGCGCTCCGTCCGCGGCATACACCCCTCTACCCGCATCCGTCGACGAGACCGCAGATACCGACGCAGCGCGTATCATCTCTGCTCTGCAGCCTCTCTGGGCGATTCTTCCCTCACCCGAAGCGCGCGCAGCCAAGTTCGGTGCCAACTCCACGCGCTCATTCCGCACTGGCTCACCCACACCAACATCGCCTTCAACCAGCACAGCGAACGGCTCTGTTGCATCCTCTCTATCCGACCTCGATGTACGGTCACTCAAGACGCTCTACAAGGACGGCGCGAATGGGACGCCAATGCCTATGTCACCGCGCACAGTGGCAGGTGGGAATGGAAACAGCGCACCCTTCAGCGTCGAGGCATTCGCTGCGCGCGTGCAGGCGCTCGTGGCAGACGACCGGGCATTGATTGAGCGTCTGATGCGCTTCGCGCAGGCACATGATCTGCTCAAGAAGAATGCGGAGCGGGCACAGAAGCTGGCACAAGATGGAACGCACGCTCTGGAGACGTACCAGAAGCAGGTGAGGGCGCTGGAAGAACGAAATGCTGGTCTTGCGAGCAAGAATTCGGCTATGTACGTGTCTCGTGCGTTGGTGATATGCAAACTGATACTGATGGAACGTATTATAACAGGCAAGACGAACTGAACCTTCTTCACGATACCATCGAGCGCCTTACCAATGAAAAGCGCGAGCTCGAGCGTCTTGCTGCCGAGCAAGCGGAGGAATGCGCCCAGCTTACCGACGCGAACAACGCCCTATCTGCGCGTACGCTTTCCCTGGCAGAGGAGGCCGCCCAGGCGCCGGAACGTGTTCGCAAGCAGCTAGAAGCGCAGCTGGCAGAGATGAAGAAGGACTTGGAGCTTGCTCAGGACGAGGTGGAGGCGATGCGCACGTCGGAGCAAAGTCAGCGCATCGCGCTTCTGGATGAGCTCAACTCGATGCAGACGGAGAACGGAAGTCTGAGGGCGCAGCTGAGGGCGGCGAAGAAGTGAGCCGTGCGATGATGGATGCATACAGTAAGCGTGAGGTGTTCTTCTCTTCGGATTTTCTTATTCCCACTTTTTTCTTCTTTGGATCATCTTCTTGCTTCATCTATTTGATACCTTTTCTTCCGTTCATAATCTTGGGATCTATCTTATATCTTCTGTCTTCCTGTGCTTGACCTGTCTTTTGCAGTTATTGTGCATGCGCGTACCCCATCTCATTGACGACTGGCTACAGTTACGGATAACGACTTCCATCCATTCATTCATATCATCATGACAGAACCGATTATTTTTTATACCATTTTTCAATATCATGTTATAATTTCGCTTCTTGTTCTCTATCTGCATTGTTTGTTTTGTCCGGCTTTTTGGAGCTACAGTACTTATTGATTGCTTTGCTTTCTTTCATTTCTTGGTTATCGGCCTCTGACATTGTATATTAGTATCAATCCAGTCATCAGGTTTTCTTCGTATGCTTTGAGGTATGTAGTCCCCCAGATTGGTTTCGATAGGTCAAAAATACCATATGCGGCCTAGCTTATCGGGGTTTGAAAATAGGCGCTCGCTAAGCGCCCGTTCAACGGAAATTGGATCGCACTGAAAAACAATCAATTGTCAGGAGAACGTCGTATAAAGCGCAATATATTGTTCATCGTGATGTGATAATGAAACTTCTGACAATTGTTGACGCTGCTAATTGACTACGACCCGTCCAACATTTGACCATCACTTGGGTTCCTTGTCCGTGCGAAAACTCGATTTGTTCAGAGGCTGATGGGAGTACATCCAAGGGCCACAATTCCCTCTGAGATAGGCAGTCAGTATTATTAGAATGCAAGGAAATGTTGTGTTTATATTTACTGAAGGAATCGTCAGTGCAGCAGACAGGCTGCTCAGTGCTGTTTACAATTCAAATTAACAGTTGTACCATGCGAGTGATTAGAATAGACACCCACCAAGTGGTAGATCCAGCGCCGACGACAGTAATGGGGTCGCAAGTCAACCCAACGAGGGCAGTGACGTCCTGGACAACGACGCCCAAGGATTTCAGCAAGATTGCGGTGGAGGGATCGCTCGCTGTGGAGGTACTGGCGCAGCATTGGAGAGAGCCAGTGTTGCACTGATTGGACGGCCCCACATTATTGCGACGAGTGGGGGTGGCGGCAGCAAGGGTGACGAGAGCGAGAGTTGTGATAGAGAAAAGCTTGAACTGCATGGCTGAGACTAAGTAAACTTGAACGAATGCTGCGAATTGTTCGAGTGAGGAATGTTGCTTGACCTCGAGCGCTTTTATATCTCGGTTTTGTTTTTATTACCTGGATAGAAAATAATAGTAACAATGTCAAGATGGAGAATGTCTTTACCGGAATAGTCGATTGAGTAATGGTTCTGCAGAGTACGAGCACCGATGAGCCGAGATAAGAAAAATGTATCAATACAACTATGACCTCTTTATGACGCATCCAAGACGCTTACATGGTCTCACGCGCGTTGAAGAACGCGTTCCTTTGCGTCAGTGAATGATACGGAGTTTCACAGGGTTGATGAACATACGCAGGCTGTGTAGATTTATGGAGAAATGCAACACGTAGACGACGACGCTTCCGGAACAGCTTTAATGATATCGAAGGTGATTAATCGGAACGTGCTGATTTTGACACGCACAAGAAAGCCCCATTTCGCAACCGTTGGAGTGGGATAACAAGCACCTCAAGGTGACATACCAGGCAATCGAAATGAAATGTGAGCGTATGCCACTCTCCCTCGGTGTTGCTATATTTATCTCAATGCTGTGGTCATTTATGTATACACGAAGCGATGCAGACAGTTCCGCCGAGTGAATGGATGATCAGAAAATCTGACATGAGAGCCTCATACCAAATACTATGTGCAACGGGGTATGTTCTTGAGCGTTTTTGTTCACGGGATATTCTCATGACGATCCCACGACATATGATCGCGTGTGCTAGTATGTTTTCTGGAGAGATTCAGGATAGTAATTATAGATGACATAGAAAACCAACAATTAGTCCATCCTCGGACTCTTGAGCTACCTATAAAAACAATTAGATTGCGATGACGCAGCGATCATCTCTATCCAACACAAATGGCGAAATCGGGGTTGGTGCACAGAATTCCTCCAAGTGGAGAACTAGTTCCGCCAATCAGAATACGAGTGCTACTCCGTCAGATTCAGATTTAAATTGTTTTCTGGAGTTGGGAGGAGAATAAAATCTTCTCAGAGCATTTCAAGGCAGATATCCCACTGTGTGTCCAGATCTTGAGCCGCAGTAGCGCATGGTTCCGAACTATGCCAAATTTGGACTTGGGACAAACAAACGTGGATCTACATCAACGGAGGCATTCACGGGATCCGAAAAACAGTCCTCAAGGCTCGCAAAATATTCGAACAATCGGACCAGCATTTATAATTAATTATTGAGCTATCACTCATCTGATAAGCCTCTGGATTCTCTGAAGATTGTTTTGAAAGACAAATTTGAATTTCATTTACAACATTTGACAGTAATTACACCATTGTTCATTAAAGACACCGGCCCTTGGTGTCTACCTCGCAATGGACTTAGAGGTTGACATTGATGGGGGTGCAGCCTAAGGCAATGACCCCGTCTATAAAAAAAATCAGTCAGAATTGATCAAGAGATAAGGAAGAGTTTGTGCTGCTGAACAGCGCTTACTGAAAGAATCATCGGTGCAGCACACGGGCTGTTCAGAGCTATTCGCAACACAGATATCATCAGACAAAAATCAGAGGCGGTCGGAAAAATCAAATACGAACCAAGAGGTTCCACTGACACCAACGCCAGTGATGGGGGAGCAGGTAACCCCGATAAGGGCGGTAACATCCTGGACGACGACACCGAGGGATTTGAGGAGGATCGCAGTGGCGGGGTCGCTCGCGGTGGAGGTGCTGTCACAGCACTGGAGGCTTCCAGTGTTGCACTGGTTTGAGGGCGACCCATTGCGGCGGACAGACGTGGCAACCGCAAGGGAGGCGAGGGTAAGAGTGGCAAGAGCAGAGAGCTTGAATTGCATGTTGAGTCGAGTAAACTTGAACTAGTGCTGTTGCGTGTTCGAGTGATGAATAGCCTGCTACATACGAGGCTTTTATGTGTTTTACAGCACCCGTATTACTCGTTTTTGGAGGTAGGTTTTTCCGGAGAACAAGGGGGCAACTTTCACGACCAAACTTGCATGGGTATGCAAAGCAGTGCAACAAACACAAAAGTGTCTACATTTTCTCTCCTCATCACGAGGGTCTGTCAAAGTGGAGCTCTCAGATATTTATGGCTCAATAAGAGATGGTTTGGTGAATGGAATTCCAAGACAATCAAGCGATGATGAGAGAACTTGATGTTTTTGTATTCTGATCCAGTACCGAAGTCGTAGACACTAAAGTCGGACCATTCACCTTGCCCAACGCTTCTGCATATGGAAACCACATCGCCCCATTTCCTATGTTTGGGATGTCCCTCGAAGTTAAGATCGCTCGCAACTATGACGTCTGACGGTAAAAATAGATTGGCTGCCTAACTTGCCCGTGCCGATTTAGATATTACTGTAAACACTGGGTACACAGCACCATATTCGGAGATCGAATTTTGTAACAATACGGTAAAAATAGTCCCAGTATTTCTACCGTGCTAGGGGAAAAAATACATAAAGAATACGGTGGCGTATTTTTATCATACTTTTTGAAAGGAATACGGTACAAAGACAGTAACAAAGATCATTGTATATTTTTATCGAAATCTGGTCAGCGAATATGGTAACAATATGGTGCCAGTATAATTGAGCTCAGAATACAGTAAGAATATGATGAAAATATCTTGCCTTGCTAAATGCTAGGCTCAGTGGATTCGACAAGTTGCCACCCTTGGCTGCCTTGACACAGGCAGAATGTAAGGCAGGATATTTTCATCATATTCTTACTGTATTCTGAGCCCAAATATA